>QUWJ01001477.1:652500-802500 GCA_003430845.1 Xanthoceras sorbifolium
TCCTTAATTTGTAAAAATCCGCCCATGAGAATCACCCATCCTTTGAATTATTTGCCCATTGCACATGTCTCCAACTACCATTTGAAAAATTTGTCCATTATTATCTCTATGCAACACCTCATTCAACAAGTCTTCACCCTTTTCACCAATGTCCACCACACCTTTCTTCTTGTCCAATCCCGAAATAATTGAAAGACAGCCAGTTCTTCCTTTGGAGACAGCTCCTACTCCATCACAATTATCCTCCATTTCAAGGGACCTACTACTTACACCAAAAGAGACATTTTTCATTGCACCACCATCACCAAATTTAACTTTAACAACTCCAGCTGAAGCTATATCATGACAGCCCTTCATACCATTGAATTTCAAAGAAGAAATATGGTTGCCATCCTTCATACCACCATCAACAATAGAGGGTATATCATGGCAGCCCTTCATTACCCCTTCATGACAGCTCTTTATCCCATTGATCATAAAAGAAGAGAAACATGGTCTCCATCATTCTTCACACCACCATCTATAGATGGTATATCATAACAGCCCATGACTAGCCCTTCATAATAGCCATTCACTCCATTGGAACTCAAAGAAGAAACATGGTCTCCACCCTTCTTCACACCACCATCAGCTTCATGATAGCCCTTTATTCCATTTGAGATCAAAGAAGAAACATGGTTTCCACCCTTCTTCACACCACCAGCAGTAGGATTTCGGGTTTGATCTACCAAAACCCTTCATGCAGCTCGAATTAGCCTTAAAACCACCAAGATTGGCCACATTAAAATCATCCATAGCAGAAAAAGCAAACTAAAACTTCTAATAAACTTCTAATAAAAAACTTTTCGTGATTATTATTGATTTCTTTGATGATTACGAGCTCAATTTTCGTTTTCTTTAGTTTTAGGTTCGCTGGTCCATTTTCTTTAATTTATTAGAAGTTTTAGTTTGCTTTTTCTGCTATGGATGATTTTAATGTGGCCAATTTTGGTGGTTTTAAGACTAATTCGAGCTGCATGAAGGGTTTTGGTAGATCAAACCCGAAATCCTACTGCTGGTGGTGTGAAGAAGGATGGAGACCATGTTTCTTCTTTGATCTCAAATGGAATAAAGGGCTATCATGAAGCTAATGGTGGTGTGAAGAAGGGTGGAGACTATGTTTCTTCTTTGAGTTCCAATGGAGTGCATGGCTATCATGAAGGGCTAGTCATGGGCTGTCATGATATACCATCATCTATAGATGGTGGTGTGAAGAAGGATGGACACCATGTTTCTTTCTTTGATGATCAATGGGATAAAGAGCTGTCATGAAGGGATAATGAAGGGCTGCCATGATATACCCTCTATTGTTGATGGTGCTATGAAGGATGGCAACCATGTTTCTTCTTTGAAATTCAATGGTATGAAGAGCTGTCATGATAAAGCTTCAGCTGGAGTTGTTAAAGCTAAATTTGGTGATGGTGGTGCAATGAAAAATGGCTCTTTTGGTGTAAGTAGTAGGTCTCTTGAAATGGATGATAATTGTGATGGAGTAGGAGCTGTCTCCAAAGGAAGAACTGGTTGTCTTTCAACAATTTCGGGATTGGACAAGAAGAAAGGTGTGGTTGACATTGGTGAAAAGGGTGAAGACTTGTTGAATGAGGTGTTGCATAGAGATAATAATGGACAAATTTTTCAAATGGTGGTTGGAGACATGTGCAATGGGCAAATAATTCAAAGGATGGGTGATTCTCATGGGCGGATTTTTCAAAATAAGAATGCTAATATTGACATTAATGGCCAAAATTGTCAAAGGAAGGTGGTTGTTGATGACTTTCCTTCACTAAATAAAAGAAGTCAGCAAGGAATGAGGGTAATAGAGTCAAAATCTGGTGCTTTGGGTTCAATTTCAGGTATTGGTCATGTTGGCCACGAAATTGAAGCTAATGGGGCTAATTCTACAAAATTAGATGGGCCAAGGAGTAATGTTGTTGAATCTCCTTCAAATTATGGTGGATTTGGGCTTGCAAGAGATGATATGGGTGTAATGGGGCCAAAATTGAGTGCTTTGGGTTCATTTTCTGGTATTGGTAGCTTTAGACAAGGAGGGGCTGATGTTGGACCATTTTCAACACCTTCTTCCATGCATGATTAAGGGCTGAAACCATCTTATGCTAAGGCTGTCCAGATTTCTTCTCCTATTGCTTGTGAGGTAAGATCTTCTACCTTTGAATCCTTACAATATTTTAAACCTACTGAAGAGAATGGAAGAATTAAAGTTAGCCCTCCGGTTGAGGTAGCTATTGAGGGAAGTGAAGAATGGAGAACTTCCTTGATAGGGTACTTTGTGGATAAGCGAATTCCTTTCCCCGTAGTGAATTCAGTAGTTCATAAAATTTGAGGTAGGTTTGGCCTTAAAGAAGTTTTATTTTCGGAACAAGGGTTCTTTATTTTCAAGTTTGATAATCTTGACCATGCTTGTGACGTTCTTGAAAAAGGTCCATGGCATATAGTGAATAAATTGCTTGTTCTTAAAAGATTGCAGCCTAGTTTATGCTTGTCTAAAGATGAGTTGCGCAATATTCCTGTATGAGTTAAACTTTATAATCTACCTTTTGAATATTGGACTTCTAAGGGCCTGAGTTTTGTAGTTAGTGCTTTAGGTATTCCATTGCATGCCAATCACATTACATTAGCTAGGAAACGTCTTATCTTTGCTCGTATGTGTGTTGAGGTTGATGCTTCGAAGGATGTCATTAATGAGTTTGATATTCAATGTGCAAATGGGGAGTGGAAAACTATTTATGCTGTTTATGAGTGGCTACCTTCTAGGTGTATTATTTTTAAGGTGTTTGGGCATGCGCCGGGTATATGTAAACAAAATGTTCAAGATTTGGGTGACAATGTGAATATGGTTACAGGAAATGGAGGGGTTGATGTTCATGAAAAAGAAGAAGAAAGGTTCTAGCAGTAAGGGTAAGAAGAATAAGAAGCACTCCTCCCCTAAGGGGGGTAAGTGGAGATAGATTTGTGGGGGTTTCTTCTTATCTGTGTATATTTGTTATGATTTTTGGGTGCTGGAATATTAGGGGTCTTAATGACCCTTTGAAGCATAGAGAGGTTCGCAATTTGATTAAAGATGAGAAATTGTCTTTGTGTGGTTTACTAGAAACGAAAGTTCTAGAGAAAAATAAAGATGTTATTCTTAAGACCATTGACCGGTCTTGGAAGGTGGAGTGCAATTATAATTTTTCCTCTTTGGGGAGGATTTGGGTTTGTTGGAATCCGTTCGATGTTACTGTTTTGGTTGTCGGATTTTCTGAACAAGTTATCCATTGTAGAGTTTCTTCTGTTGATTCTACTTGGGAGTGTATGATTTCGACTGTGTACGGTGATAATTGTAATGTTCGTAGGGAGGCATTGTGGGCTGATTTAGTGGCGTGTGGAGTGGAATGGGAGAATAGTGCTTGGATTGTGATGGGTGACTTTAATGCTATTAAGTCTTCGGTTGAGAGTGTTGGAGGCTCTAATTCTTGGCCACATTGGAAAGACGACTTTTCTAATTGTTTAGCTGAGTCTGGATTGGATAATCTGCGATTTAATGGGGGCTTCTATACATGGTCTAATCATCGTACGGTTGATCCTATTCTTCGAAAGTTAGATCGAGCTTTGGTCAATTTAAATTAGGATATTTCCTTTCGAGGTTCAGAGGCGCATTTTCTTCCTTCCAGTGTTTCTGATCACTCTCCTATGATTGTTAAGATTGTGGATCTCCCTCGGCAACGGGTGCCATTTAAGTTTTTTGATTTCTGGGTGGATCATCCAGAATTTTTATCCTTGGTGGATCGGGTTTGGGCGGACAGGGTGGATGGGTCTTCTATGTTTCAGCTATGTAAGAAGCTAAAAAGATTGAAAGTGGAGCTTAAGAAACTTAATAGAGAGTGTTATTCTGACTTGTCTTCTAGCGTGCAGCAAGCTAAGCATGATTTAGAGTCTGTGCAATGGGATATTCAAAGGCAGCCTACGAACGTTTCTTTACATGAGGAGGAGTCTCGGTTGGTGAAGCTTTATGGTGATTTGAGTGGAGATGAGGAGAGTTTTTTGAGACAAAAGTCCCAGGTTCAGTGGATTAATTTGGGAGATAGGAATTTTAAGTTCTTTTTTCGATCGATGAGGCAAAGATGTAGTAAAAGTAAGGTATTATCTCTTACCGATGAGCACGGTAATCGTGTGGAGGAGCCTAGTGAAGTTAAATCTATGGTGGTGAACTTCTTTGAGACACTTCTGAGACAACCTGCTGGATGCCCTAGGATTAACCTTGATTTAGTGAGGCGGGCTCTCCCGAAGCGGATTTCTGGTGATCAGTGTGCTACCTTGGATAGAAAGGTTAGTGATGATGAAATTAAGGCATTTTTTATTCTCTTTAAAAGATAATAAAGCTCCTGGTCCGGATGGGTATAATGCTACTTTCTTCAAGAAAGCTTGGTTTGTTGTTGGTGATGATTTTCTTCGTGCTATTCGTTTGTTTTTTAGCTCCGGGAGATTGCTCAAGCAAGCGAATGCTATTGTGGTTGCTCTTATTCCTAAGGTCCTAATCCTTCTAAGGTTGGGGATTTTAGGCCTATTTCGTGTTGTAACACTATCTACAAATGCATTGCCAAAATTATTGCGAATCGTGTTCAGATGGTGCTGCCTGATGTTGTTAGTCCTTTTCGGTCAGCCTTCATTGCTGGTAGGAGGATTAGTGATAATATATTACTGTCACAGGAATTGTTAAGGAACTATCATCGTGATGAGGGTCATCCTAGGTTTGCGCTGAAGGTAGATTTAATGAAAGCCTATGATTCCGTGCGGTGGGATTTCTTAGTGGCTATTTTACAGATTTTATGCTTCTCGGAGCAGATGATAGCTTGGATTTCTGAGTGTATTTCTACTCCCCGTTTCTCCATTTCTATCAATGGCGAGTTGAATGGTTTCTTTGCTAGTGGCCGAGGTTTGAGGCAGGGGGATCCTATATCCCCTTATTTATTTGTGCTGGCTATGGAGGTCTTCTCGGGGTTGATGCGTATTATAGAGCAGAAGGGTCAGTTTGCGTACCATTGGCGGTGTGGGAAGATTGGTATTTCGCATTTATACTTTGCGGATGATCTTATGGTTTTCTGTAGGGCAGAGAGGGAGTCAGTTGTTGCAGTTAATGTTGTCCTTGGTTAGTTCCAAGCTCTTTCTGGGTTGATTCCTAATCCTAGCAAGAGCAATCTTTTTGTGGCTGGTGTGTCTTTTGAGATTAAGTAAGAGTTGCTTGGGATTCTAGGTTTTCAGGAAGGGGTATTACCTGTCAGATATCTTGGGGTTCCTCTGATTTCTACTAAGCTTATGGCAGTGGATTGTAGGGTTCTTGTCGATAGGATTGTTGCGAGAGCTAAGAGTTGGACTAGTAGGGTTCTTTCTTTTGCAGGGAGGCTTCAGCTCATTCAGTATATATTGTTCTCTATCCAGGTGTATTGGTCCTCCATTTTTATCTTGGCTAAGTCAGTGGTGATTAAGGTTGAAACTACTTTGCGTAGTTTTCTTTGGAAGGGTTCAGATTTAGGTAAAGGTAAGGCAAAGGTTGCATGGTCTTCGGCGTGTTTACCGAAGGAGGAGGATGGACTCGGTATTAAGAGTGTTGAGTGTTAGAATAAAGCTGCCATAAGTAAGCATTTGTGAGCTGTCTGTAGCAATTTGAGGTCTTCTGTCTGGGTTTTGTGGGTTAGATCTACTCTACTTAAGGGAAAGAATGTTTGGGAGGTTAGGTGCCCTGGGGATTGCTCGTGGAGTTGGAGGAAAATTCTGGGCCTTCGGTGTCTTGTGCGGCGGTTGATGCAGTTTTGGGTGGGTAATGGGGAGGATATTTCCCTTTGGTTTGATTATTGGCATCCATTGGGTCCTTTGGTGGAAGTGTTTGGGCGTCATATTATTTATGATTCTGGTTTTGGTCTTCATGCTAGGGTGGCGGATATTATTCAGGGGAGGGATTGGGTTTGGCCTCGTTCCCTGACCGGGAATTGGATGGACATTATCAGTGGTACCCCTGATTCCTTCAGGCCTAATAACTCTCAAGCTGATACTTTGTGTTGGGTTGAGGACTCTCGGGGGACTTTCTCTATTCGTAATGCTTGGGAGGCTCTTTGGTCCAGGCAGCCAGCGGTAGATTGGTTTAGGTCCGTTTGGCATTCTAAATCAATTCCTAGACATGCTTTCATCTTCTGGCTGGCCATTAAGGGTGCTCTTTCTACTCAGGATAAGCTTCTTGTTTATGGCTTGATTCCGGCTATTCGTTGTGTGTTTTGTGGAGGTAATTGTGAGGATGTCCCTCATCTCTTTTTTGATTGTCCTTATTCTTGCGAGGTTTGGTTTGCTCTTTTAAGGAAGTGCAGACTACCTTTGCGTGCTCGGAGCTGGGAGGCTACTATTCTTTAGTCTTGCCATTTCCGCGGTCAGCAACTTCGTGGGTGGGTGTTGCGTATTATGCTTACGGCTGCTGTCTATGCTATTTGGCATGAGCGGAATGCTAGGATGCATGGCGAGTTACCTAAACCTGTTACCGTGGTTGTTCGTTCTATTGTTAGAGATGTTTGTATGCATCTTAATTCCTTATCTGGTGTGGTGCCTTCTCCAACTAATAGGCGGCTCCACCAGTCTTAGGGTTTATCTGATTCTATTTTTTTGTAATTCGCTTGTTTTACCTTTTAGGGGGTTTGTCCCTTTTGCTGTCGTTCTGGTGGTTTTTTTTTAGCTGTACCCTATAACAAGGTTTGTGCTTAGCTTTTATTGCTTTGCTATTTTTTGAGTTTCGGTTGGTAGGAGGCTTGTCCCTTGTCTGACCTTGTGATCTTCTCACTGGGGTATGCCCCTTTACTTTTGTTTTGTCTCTTTGGTTAATATACTTACATTATCCAAAAAAACTCTGGAAAGAAAAGTTATTTGCTAATCTAAAAAAGTGTACCTTTTGTACCAATAAACTTATGTTTCTAGGATTTGTTGTGAGTGCAGAGGGTATACAGGATGATGAGGAGAAGTTATGTGCAATCCAAGAGTGGCCGAGTCCTACAACTGTAGGTAATGTAAGAAGTTTTCATGGTCTTGCTAGTTTCTACCGACGGTTTGTGAAAGACTTTTGCTCATTGGCTACACCGCTTATAAAAGCTAGGTAACAAAAGTTAAATGACTTTTATAAAAGTAGAATAAAACAAACTACTTTAAAAAAGATAAAAGTGATGATGAGAAAGAAAGATTCCCACTAAGGTCACGTGTCCTTTTCACCTTAACATAAAGATGGTGGAGTCGATCAGAACCTTATCCGAAAGGAATCAAAACTATATTAGGATTTGGAATGTGCTCATCATCTAACACAAAATCCAAAGGATCCTGGCTATATTCAGCCATGCTTCTATAGTAGAGGGGTCCACTATACCATAATTGATTCCATTAGCTTTTCTTAGTGGAGTATTACTGAGTAGTGATTGAAAGGGAATCAAATGAGGCTAGGCTCCTGGCATGGGCCAGTTCATCACATGCTTTATAGTGATCTGCAATGGATGACACCATACTAGAGCATAAAATGTTGGGTCCACGGGGTACCCATGACATCATGTCGCAAGTGGCGTGTGAAACATCACCATAGACACGAAGACCATCATCTTCTGCAAGTAGGGGAGAATTCCTGAACTTGCAATATTGTTCAAAGAGAACAAATGCTTTGTATCTCTCCAGATTAGTGTGAGAGAATAAATATCTTCTTCCAAAAGCTTCTGAGAATTTATCAGCTGTGATAGAAAGAGGAAGAAAGGATCAGCTTCTATAGGTAGATGAAGGAGGAACTGATGAACACCTTTCAGATTGATCTTTGAATAGTATCCATCTTCATCACGAGTCCACTCGGGTGGAGTAGAGACACAGGAAAGTCTGATATTGACTTCATCAAGAGAAATATTATTCTCAAGGATGACATCCTTAATAATCTGAGGTAGATCATCAGGAAGTTTGCTGCCTTTGATAAGTACTATGTTTACTACTCCTAGTTCAAGAAGATCTTGAAGAGTAACAGTATTCTTCATGACTAACATAGCTTGAAAATCAGGATAAACTATATTAGCACGAGGAAAACAGAAGGGAAACATACCTTCCTGCCTTACCATGTGAACTAACATCTCGGGAATATTCCGTAGATGCTCAGCAAGAAAGTCTAAAATAAATAGACTTCTTCTGAATTGGCTTTCAAAACTCATAAAGCAAATATGAGCTTTGATTTCTTCTGGTAAATTCAAAAAACTTTATGACTGGACTTTATCTCCTTTAAGTGCTTGCTCAAGGAGAGTGATGTGAACCCGTAAGGTTATATAACCCCCAAATCCACACTCAATTTCCTTTTACACCCAAGAACTCCCAAAAATCAGATTCTTCACCCTTCTAGACTCGATGAATACTCAATCCACAAACCCGAAAGTATAAACATTCAAGAACGCCACAAGTAGGTGAAATGAAATTTCACTCAAATTTTGTATTAATTGATCAATGATTGGATAAAATGATTTACAAATGAGTTTAAAAAGAAAATGAAATGTCTTGGAACAACCCTCCAAGCATGGGAAACGAAAACAAGTAAAGGAATGTGTGATTTTGTTGACTAGGAAGCTTTGAACTCAATAAATGGGTGCTTCTATACTTGGTCTAATCATCGTACGGTTGATCCTATTCTTCGAAAGTTAGATCGAGCTTTGGTCAACTTGAATTGGGATATTTCCTTTCGAGGTTCAGAGGCGCATTTTCTTCCTTCTAGTGTTTCTGATCACTCTCCTATGATTGTTAAGATTGTGGATCTCCCTCGGCGACGGGTTCCTTTTAAGTTTTTTGATTTCTGGGCGGATCATCCAGAATTTTTATCCTTGGTGGATCGGGTTTGGGCGGACAGGGTGGATGGGTCTCCTATGTTTCAGCTATGTAAGAAGCTAAAAAAATTGAAAGTATAGCTTAAGAAACTTAATAGGGAGTGTTATTCTGACTTGTCTTCTAGGGTGCAGCAAGCTAAACATGATTTAGAGTCTGTGCAATGGGATATTCAGAGGCAGCCTACGAACGCTTCTTTACATGAGGAGGAGTCTCGGTTGGTGAAGCTTTATGGTGACTTGAGTAGAGATGAGGAGAGTTTTTTGAGACAAAAGTCCCGGGTTCAGTGGATTAATTTGGGAGATAGGAATTCTAAATTCTTTTTTCGATCGATGAGACAAAGATGTAGTAGGAGTAAGGTATTATCTCTTACCGATGAGCATGGTAATCGTGTGGAGGAGCCTAGTGAAGTTAAATCAACGGTGGTGAACTTCTTTGAGACACTTCTGAGACAGCCTGCTGGATGCCCTAGGATTGACCTTGATTTAGTGAGGCGGGCTCTCCCGAAGCGTATTTCTGGTGATCAGTGTGCTACCCTGGGTAGAGAGGTTAGTGATGTTGAAATTAAGGCAGTTTTGTTCTCTTTAAAAGATAATAAAGCTCCTGGTCCGGATGGGTATAATGCTACTTTCTTCAAGAAAGCTTGGTCTGTTGTTGGTGATGATTTTCTTCGTGCTATTCATTCGTTTTTTAGCTCCGGGAGATTGCTCAAGCAAGTGAATGCTACTGTGGTTGCTCTTATTCCTAAGGTTCCTAATCCTTCTACGGTTGGGGATTTTAGGCCTATTTCGTGTTGTAACACTATCTACAAATGCATTGCCAAAATTATTGCGAATCGTGTTCAGATGGTACTGCCTGATGTTGTTAGTCCTTTTCAGTCGGCCTTCGTTGCTGGTAGGAGGATTAGTGATAATATATTACTGTCGCAGGAATTGTTAAGGAACTATCATCGTGATGGGGGTCATCCTAGGTGTGCGCTGAAGGTAGATTTAATGAAAGCCTATGATTCTGTGCGGTGGGATTTCTTAGTGGCTATTTTACAGATTTTAGGCTTCCCGGAGCAGATGATAGCTTGGATTTCTGAGTGCATTTCTACTCCCCGTTTCTCTATTTCTATCAATGGCGAGTTGAATGGTTTCTTTACTAGTAGCCGAGGTTTGAGGCAGGGGGATCCTATGTCCCCTTATTTATTTGTGCTGGCTATGGAGGTCTTCTCGGGGTTGATGCGTATTATGGAGCAGGAGAGTCAGTTTGCGTACCATTGGCGGTGTGGGAAGATTGGTATTTCGCATTTATGCTTTGCGGATGATCTTATGGTTTTCTGTAGGGCAGAGAGGGAGTCAGTTGCTGCGGTTAATGTTGTCCTTGGTCAGTTCCAAGCTCTTTCTGGGTTGATTCCTAATCCTAGCAAGAGCAATCTTTTTGTGGCTGGTGTGTCTTCTGACATTAAGCAAGAATTGCTTGGGATTCTTGGTTTTCAGGAAGGGGTATTACCTGTTAGATATCTTGGGGTTCCTTTGATTTCTACTAAGCTTATGGCAGTGGATTGTAGGGTTCTTGTTGATAGGATTGTAGCGAGAGTTAAGAGTTGGACTAGTAGGGTTCTTTCTTTTGCAGGGAGGCTTCAGCTCATTCAATCTGTATTGTTCTCTATCCAGGTGTATTGGTCCTCCATTTTTATCTTGCCTAAGTCAGTGGTGATTAAGGTTGAAACTATTTTGCGTAGTTTTCTTTGGAAGGGTTCAGATTTAGGTAAAGGTGGGGCAAAGGTTGCATGGTCTTCGGTGTGTTTACCAAAGGAAGAGGGTGGGCTCGGTATTAAGAGTGTTGAGTGTTGGAATAAAGCTGCCATAAGTAAGCATTTGTGGGCTGTCTGTAGCAATTTGAGGTCTTCTGTCTGAGTCTCGTGGGTTAGATCTACTTTGCTTAAGGGAAAGAATGTGTGGGAGGTTAGGTGCCCTGGGGATTGCTCGTGGAGTTGGAGGAAAATTCTGGGACTTCGGTGTCTTGTGCGGCGGTTGATGCAGTTTCGGGTGGGTAATGGGAAGGATATTTCCCTTTGGTTTGATTATTGGCATCCGCTGGGTCCTTTGGTGGAGGTGTTTGGGCGTCGGATTATTTATGATTCTGGTTTTGGTCTTCATGCTAGGGTGGCGGATGTTATTCGGGGGGCTTTCTCTATTCATAATGCTTGGGAGGCTCTTCGGTCCCGGCAGCCAGCGGTGGATTGGTTTAGGTCCGTTTGGCATTCTAAATCAATTCCTAGACATGCTTTCATCTTCTGGCTGGCCATTAGGGGTGCTCTTTCTACTCAGGATAAGCTTCTTGTTTATGGCTTGATTCCGGCTATTCATTGTGTGTTTTGTGGAGGGAGTTGTGAGGATGTCCCTCATCTCTTTTTTGATTGTTCTTATTCTTGTGAGGTTTGGTTTGCTCTTTTAAGGAAGTGCAGATTATCTCTTCGTGCTAGGAGCTGGGAGGCTACTATTCTTTGGTCTTGCCATTTCCGCGGTCGGCATCTTCGTGGGTGGGTGGTGCGTATTATGCTTGCGGCTGCTGTCTATGCTATTTGGCGCGAGCGGAATGCTAGGATGCATGGCGAGTTACCTAAACCTGTTTCCGTGGTTGTTCGTTCCATTGTTAAAGATGTTTGTATGCGTCTCAATTCCTTATCTGGTGTGGTGCCTTCTTCTACTAATAGGTGGCTCCACCAGTCTTGGGGTTTATCTGATTCTATTTTTTTGTAATTCGTTTGTTTTGCCTTTTAGGGGGTTTGTCCCTTTTGCTGTCGGTTTGATGGTTTCTTTTAGCTGCACCCTATGACAGGGTTTGTGCTTAGCTTTTATTGCTTTGCTGTTTTTTGAGTTTCGGTTGGTAGGGGGCCTGTCCCTTGTCTGACCTTGTGATCTTCTCGCTGGGGTATGCCCCTTTGCTTTTGTTTTGTCTCTTTGGTTAATATACTTACATTATCCAAAAAAAGAACTCAATAAAAACGTGCAACACAATTGTCAAAGGAAGATAACACAATGGTTGTTTCTATACATGGTCTAATCATCGTACGGTTGGTCCTATTCTTCGAAAGTTAGCTCAAGCTTTGGTCAATTTGAAGTGGGATATTTCATTTCGAGGTTCAGAGGTGCATTTTCTTCCTTCTAGTGTTTCTGATCACTCTCCTATAATTGTTAAGATTGTGGATCTCCCTCGGCGACGGGTGCCTTTTAAGTTTTTTGATTTCTGGGCGGATCATCCAGAATTTTTATCCTTGGTGGATCGAGTTTGGGCGGACAGGGTGGATGGGTCTCCTATGTTTCAGCTATGTAAGAAGCTAAAAAGATTGAAAGTGGAGCTTAAGAAACTTAATAGGGAGTGTTATTCTGACTTGTCTTCTAGGGTGCAGCAAGCTAAGCATGATTTAGAGTCTGTGCAATGGGATACTCAGAGGCAGCCTACGAACATTTCTTTACATAGGGAGGAGTCTCGGTTGGTGAAGCTTTATGGTGATTTGAGTAGAGATGAAGAGAGTTTTTTTACACAAAAGTCTCGGGTTCAGTGAATTAAGTTGGGAGATAGGAATTCTAAGTTCTTTTTTTGATCGATGAGACAAAGATGTAGTAGGAGTAAGGTATTATCTCTTACCGATGAGCATGGTAATCGTGTGGAGGAGCCTAGTGAAGTTAAATCAATGGTGGTGAACTTCTTGAGACACTTCTGAGACAGCCTGCTGGATGCCCTAGGATTGACCTTGATTTAGTGAGGCGGGCTCTCCCGAAGCGTATTTCTGGTGATCAGTGTGCTACCTTGGTTAGAGAGGTTAGTGATGTTGAAATTAAGGCAGTTTTGTTCTCTTTAAAAGATAATAAAGCTCCTGGTCCGGATGGGTATAATGCTACTTTCTTCAAGAAAGCTTGGTCTGTTGTTGGTGATGATTTTCTTCGTGCTATTCGTTCGTTTTTTAGCTCCGGGAGATTGCTCAAGCAAGTGAATGCTACTGTGGTTGCTCTTATTCCTAAGGTTCTTAATCCTTCTAAGGTTGGGGATTTTAGGCCTATTTCGTGTTTTAACACTATCTAGAAATGCATTACCAAAATTATTGCGAATCGTGTTCAGATGGTGCTGCCTGATGTTGTTAGTCCTTTTCAGTCGGCCTTTTCAGTCCTTGGTCAGTTCCAAGCTCTTTCTGGGTTGATTCCTAATCCTAGCAAGAGCAATCGTTTTGTGGCTGGTGTGTCTTCTGACATTAAGCAAGAGTTGCTTGGGATTCTTGGTTTTCAGGAAGGGGTATTACCTGTCAGATATCTTGGGGTTCCTTTGATTTCTACTAAGCTTATGGCAGTGGATTGTAGGCTTCTTGTCAACAGGATTGTAGCTAGAGTTAAGAGTTGGACTAGTAGGGTTCTTTCTTTTGCAGGGAGGCTTTAGCTCATTCAATCTGTATTGTTCTCTATCCAGGTGTATTGGTCCTCCATTTTTATCTTGCCTAAGTCAGTGGTGATTAAGGTTTGATATGAACCTCGTCGATTGTATCAAGATTGATGCCAATATTCATTCTAACCTCTGGTTCGGATAGGAACCGCGGCCCAACACCTATATCGAGATGTGAACTTTGGTATAAAAGAGGACGCCACAATCAAGGATGAAATACTCGATTGATAAGTCAAGGAGGAACGCCACAGAGAATTCTGATAAGTTCCAGTTAGATCTCAAAGAACAAAGAGAAAACTCTCTCAATTTTCATTCAAAATCCAAAAGTCCCTTCTTACATCCATCAATATCCTTATATAATGAAACCCTAAAAACAAAGGAAAGGAAACAAGATAGCCATTAAGGACTTATAAATAGAAAACTAGAATGGCCATAATTGCCTTACAAATGGTCCAAAACTAAAACAAGCAACTATTAAATCAAGCCCAAACCGAAATTATGCCAAGCTTTCTCTTATTCGGCCCACTCAATTGCCTTGATGATGTTAATCAAGCCTTGGTCTTCATGTGGGTTCATCTTGGGCTTTAATAATTCAGAATCAGCCCATATGTCTTGAATTAGGCCATTGAGTGCTTCTTTGAATCTCACGTTCTAAACTCACCACTTTTAAACTCACGTTCTCTCTCAGATACATCTCCGAAAACACCACGCCTATTTTGTCTACCCAAGTTCAAAGGCTGTCCCCTTTGTATACGAGCTATAACCTCATCTTGTTGATCCATCCTATCTCTAATATCCCCAAAAACCACGTTCATTCGCTCGAATTGCTGCTGCATGGCCTTCAGAACAATGGACATGTTCTCCTCTCTAGGTGTTGAATCACTTTGGTTCGACATTATAAAAAGCTGCAATGAAAGAGTTAGAAAGAAAATCATCACAATCCTCACGTGTTTGCACTCAAGATACCACTCCACTCGTGTTTCACTCTAATAGGCTTTTCTCGATGCTGTGCTCACACTCTCTTGCCTTTTTTCACTCTTTATTTTCACCCTCAAGTCCTATAAGAACTAATTGAACTTAACAAAGAAGAAACAACCAATGTATGAATATTCCAACCAACAAAAACCCCACGAAATAACAACACAACCAGAATATATATATATATATATATATATATATTTTGGATAATGATTTTTTTTTTTTTGGATAATGAACACAACTCATAACACAACCTAGAATAGTCAACAAAGAAAAAAAAAACTTAGGATACAAGCACGAATTTGTGTAGAACTCAAAGAAATATTAGGATACAAGTAAGAATTTGTGTAGAACTCAAAGAAATCTTAGGATACAAGCAGAATTTGTGTAGAAGTCTTGTTCTAATTTTTTTTTTTTTTTGAATTTTAATATAATCAATACACAAAATCTTGAAGAAGAACAAGCAAGAACAAGAGCAAACAATAAAATGCAGAAGCTATGAATTAAACGGACGAAAATTCAAAGATAAATCAAACCTAATTTTGGAACTTTGGCTCTGATACCAAATGATGTGAACCCGTAAGGTTATATAACCCCCAAACCCACACTCAATTTATTTTTACACCCAAGAACTCCCAAAAAATCAGATTCTTCACCCTTCTAGACCCGATGAATACTCAATCCACGAGCCCGGATGTATAAACACTCAAGAACGCCACAAAGGAAGCCTTCCTTTGATAAGTTCAGTAGTTCTATCAAGAACATGTAGGTGAAACGAAATTTCACTCAAGTTTTGTATTAATTGATCAATTGTTCCATAAAATGACTTACAAATGAGTTTAAATAGAAAATGAAATGTCTTGGAACAACCCTCCAAGCATGGGAAACGAAAACAAGTAAAGGAAGTTGTGATTTTGTTGACTAGGAAGCTTTGAACTCAATAAAAACGTGCAACACAATTGTCAAAGGAAGATAACACAATTGTCAAAGTAAGACAATAAATTGTCAAAGTAGAAAGCTTCTGGATACTTTGAAATAACCGACCATATCTTCCTCGTGTGGCCTCCAATGAATCTGATTCCAAATTGAAAGTTGAAGATAAGATCATGAGCTTTAAAAAGTTCTACTCATACACCTCCAGAAACCTAACCGTTCAAACGTTATGAATTTTCAAAGTTATCCCTACGAATCAGCAGGTTACCTCTTCCTTAACTTGAATTACATTCACTAAGGTTGGGCCCTCCTTTTGCAAGTCCATTCCTTCAATGGGCCTCCATGAACATGTCTGAACCCAAATTCTTTGAATTAGCCCACTCAACGCATTTTTGAATTTCTTAGCACGTGCTCTTGTAACCGGCCCAACGGGAACTTGGATTGGATCCGCATTCCATGCCCTTGTGCTAGATAAGTCTTCATCACCAACGAGAAGATCACAAGGTCAAACAAGGGACACCCTACCAACCGAGTGGGTATACTCTGAATTTTAGAAGCAACCTTTCTGAAATCAACCACCTGAACCAAATAAGCTTCACAACCCTTTCTGATTAGTTTTCAGGCTGTAGTGGCTGAAATGACACTGGAGAGAAAGTCCCTCCTTTCACCCACCATCGCGATTCTGTGCCATCGACTGTTCTAAGTGTTACTCTTTTCAATTCGCAATCGATCACAACCTTGTGTCTAGTTAGAGGCGACTATGGCTAGGTTTCTTAATGAACTACACCGAGACATTGCAAATGTAGTGGAGTTGCAGCATTATGTTGAATTGACTGACATGGTACACATGGCCATTAAGGTGGAACAACAATTGAAGAGGAAGGGTTCCACACGGGTTGGGCAAAATTCGGGTTCTTCATCATCATGGAAACCGAATTGGAGCAAGAGGGAGGACCAGCCTAGTTTCAAGGCCAAGGCCGAACCTTCCAAAGATCATAAGGCTGGAGGCACAATAAACCAAGGTAAACCAGATTCTCAACCTACTAGAAATCGTGACATTAAGTGCTTTAAGTGTTTGGGAGCAGGTCATATTGCATCACAATGCCCAAACAAGATAGTAATGGTTTTGAAGGATGATGGTGGTATCGAATCAGAAGGTGAATCTGATGGTGAGTCCATACCACCTTTGGAGGATGCCGGTGACTTTGAATACCCGGTGGGTGGAGAGCTTTTGGTTGCAAGACGAGCTCTTAGTGCTCAAGCAAAGGAAGATGATGAGGTACAACGTGAAAACATTTTTCACACCCGCTGCTATGTTAATGATAAGGTATGTAGTATGATTATTGATGGGGGGAGTTGTACTAATGTGGTGAGCACTACTTTGGTAAAAAAATTGAATTTGAAAACTTTGAAGCACCCAAAACCTTATAAGCTACAATGGTTGAATGATAGTGGGGAAGTTAAGGTGAATAAACAGGTGTTGGTGTCATTTTCAATTGGCAAATACAAAGATGAAGTTGTTTGTGACGTGGTACCAATGAATGCGGGTCATATCCTTTTGGGAAGACCATGGCAGTTTGATAGGCATGTGACTCATGATGGATACACTAATAGATACTCATTTGTACTTCATAAAAGGCCAATCACTCTTGTACCTTTAACTCCAAGACAAGTATATCAAGATCAAGTGAGATTAAAAGATGAGAGGGATGTTAAAAAGGAGAGTGAGAGTTCAAAAGAAAAAGAGGTTGATGAGAAAAAAGAGAGACAAAACAAGTGAGCTTTTATGCAAAAGACAGTGAGATCAAAAGGGTTTTGTTTTCAAATCAGCCAATGATTGTACTTTTGTACAAAGAAGCTTGTTTTAGTACTAATGAAATTAACTCTTCTTTACCTAGTGTTGTTGTTTCACTTTTGCAGGACTTTGATGAAGTGTTTCCCGAAGAGATGCCTATTGGTTTACCACCAATAAGGGGGATTCAACACCAAATTGACTTTGTACCCGGAGCACCAATTCCAAATAGACCCGCATACCGAAGTAATCCCGAGGAGACAAAGGAACTTCAAAGGCAGGTTGATGAGCTCATGGAGAAGGGGTATGTTCGTGAGAGTATGAGTCCTTGTGCGGTGCCCGTATTGCTTGTGCCTAAGAAGGATGGAACATGAAGGATGTGTGTTGATTGTCGTGCCATCAACAATATCACTGTAAAGTATCGACATCCTATTCCTAGATTAGATGATATGCTTGATGAATTGCATGGTTCTATTGTTTTCACGAAAATTGATCTTAAAAGTGGATATCATCAAATTAGGATGAAAGAAGGTGATGAGTGGAAAACTGCTTTCAAAACAAAATATGGGTTATATGAGTGGTTAGTTATGCCTTTTGGGTTAACTAATGCACCAAGTACTTTCATGAGATTAATGAACCATGTTTTGCGTGCTTTTATTGGAAGATTTGTGGTTGTTTACTTTGATGACATTCTGATTTATAGCAAAAATTTGGATAAGCATGTTGAACATTTAAAACTTGTTTTAGGTGTTTTAAGAACCGAAAAGTTGTTTGCTAATTTTAAAAAGTGTCCATTTTGCACGGATAGGTTGGTATTTTTGGGTTTTGTTGTTAGTGCTAAAGGAATTGGGGTTGATGAACAAAAGGTTAAGGCAATTAAGGAGTGGCCGAAACCTACAAGTGTGGGACAAGTGAGAAGTTTTCATGGGTTGGTTAGTTTCTATAGGAGATTTGTGAAAGACTTTAGTAGTCTAGCTGCACCTTTAACTGAAATTATCAAAAAGAATGTGGGTTTTAAGTGGGGTAATGAACAAGAAAAGGCATTTAACTTGATTAAGGAAAAGTTAACTAATGCACCTTTGCTTGCTTTGCCTAACTTTGCTAAAGCTTTTGAGATTGAGTGTGATGCTTCAAGAATAGGTATGGGAGCTGTTCTAATGCAAGAAGGACGTCTCATTGCATTTTTTAGTGAGAAAATAAGTGGAGCAGCCTTGAATTATCCTACCTATGACAAGGAGATGTTGCTTTGGTTAGGGCATTGGAAACTTGGCAACATTACCTTTGGCCGAAAGAATTTGTGATTCACACGGATCATGAGTCCTGATGAGGATAAGGGAGCTGCACCAAGGGATCCATTGCATGTTCCAATTGGGCCAATAACAAGGGCAAGGGCTAAGAGATTCAAAGAAGCACTCAATGGCCTATTTCAAGATACATGGGCTGATTCTGAATTATTAAAGCTCAAGATAAACCCACATGAAGACCAAGTCTTGATTAACATCATCAAGGCAATTGAGTGGGCCGAATAAGAGAAAGCTTGGCCTAATTTCGGTTTGGGCTTGATTTAATAGTTGTTTGTTTTAGTTTTGGTCCATTTGTAAGGCAATTATGGCCATTCTAGTTTTCTATTTGTAAGGCCTTAATGGCTATTTTGTTTTCTTTCCTTTGTTTTAGGGTTTCATTATATAAGGATATTGATGGATGTAAGAAGGGTAATTATTGATTTTGAATGAAAATTGAGAGAGTTTTTCTCTTTGTTCTTTGAGAACTAATTGGAACTTATCAGAATTCTTTGTGGCGTTCCTCCTTGACTTATCAATCAAGTATTTGATCCTTGATTGTGGCGTCCTCCTTTATACCAAGGTTTACATCTCGATATAGGTGTAGGGTCGCGGTTTCAGACTTATCAATCGACGAGGTTCATATCAAGTCCTTGAAGCATCTAAAGGGGCAGCACAAGCTAAATAAGCGGCATGCCAAGTGGGTGGAGTTCATAGAAACATTTCCATACATGATCAAGTACAAAAAAGGTAAGGAAAACGTAGTCGCTGATGCTCTGTCCAGAAGGTACGTTTTACTTTCTACTTCGGATGCTAGATTGTTTGGTTTTGACTACATTAAAGAATTATACGTGGAAGATGCTGATTTTGGCAATGTATTCAATACATGTGAAAATGTTGCATTTGGCAAGTTTTATAGGCATGATGGATTTTTGTTTAGAGAAACTAAATTATGCGTGCCTAAGAGTTCTTTGCGTGAATTGCTTGTGAGGAAAGCTCATGGGGGCGGTTTGATGGGGCATTTTGGTATAGCCAAGACCCTAGATGTTTTGCATGAACACTTCTTTTGGCCTCATATGAAACGTGATGTAGAAAGAATTTATGAGAAATGCATTACGTGTAGACAAGCTAAGTCTAGGGTTAAGCCTCATGGTTTGTATACTCCTTTACCTATACCTAGTGGACCTTGGGTTGATATTTCTATGGATTTTGTGCTGGGTTTGCCTAGGTCAAAGAGGGGTAGGGATTCTATATATGTAGTTGTTGATAGATTTTCTAAAATGGCACATTTCATTCCTTGTCATAAAACTGATGATGCATCACCTATTGCTGATTTGTTTTTCAAAGAAATCATTAGATTGCACGGCATGCCTAAAACCATTGTTTCGGATAGAGATACTAAGTTCTTAAGCTACTTTTGGAAAACTTTATGGGGCAAATTAGAAACTAAACTTTTGTTTTCTACTACTTGTCATCCACAAACTGATGGTCAAACTGAAGTAGTTAATAGGACTTTATCTGCCTTGTTGCGTGCTATAATACAAAAGAACTTGAAAACATGGGAAGATTGTTTGCCGCATGTAGAGTTTGCTTATAATAGGAGTGTGCATTCTGCAACTCATTTTTCGCCTTTTGAAATTGTGTATGGTTTTAACCCATTGACTCCTTTGGATTTACTTCCTTTACCTGTGACTGAGCATGTTAACTTGGATGGAAAGAAAAAGGCAAAGTTTGTTAAGCAAATCCATGAAAAGACTAGGCAAAATATCGAGAGGAGAACTGAGCAATATGCCAACCAAGCTAATAAAGGGCGCAAGAAAGTTGTGTTTGAACCCGGTGATTGGGTGTGGTTGCATATGAGGAAGGAACGGTTTCCAGTCCAGAGGCGTTCTAAACTACTTCCAAGGGGAGATGGCCCATTTCAAGTGATTGAAAGGATCAATGACAATGCCTACAAGTTAGATCTTCCAGGTGAGTATAATATTAGTGCAAGCTTCAATGTTTCTGATTTGTCTCCTTTTGATGTAGGTGACGATTTGAGGACAAATCCTTTTCAAGAGGGAGGGAATGATGAGAATAAGGGAGCTGCACCAAGGGATCCATTGCATGTTCCGGTTGAGCCAATAACAAGGGCAAGGGCTAAGAGATTCAAAGAAGCACTCAATGGCCTAATTCAAGACACATGGACTGATTCTGAATTATTAAAGACCAAGATGAACCCACATGAAGACCAAAGCTTGATTAACATCATCAAGACAATTGAGTGGGCCGAATAAGAGAAAGCTTGGCATAATTTCGGTTTGAGCTTGATTTAATAGTTGTTTGTTTTAGTTTTGGTCCATTTGTAAGGCAATTATGGCCATTCTAGTTTTCTATTTGTAAGGCCTTAATAGCTATCTTGTTTCCTTTCCTTTGTTTTTAGGGTTTCATTATATAAGGATATTGATGGATGTAAGAAGGGCACTTTTGGATTTTGAATGAAAATTGAGAGAGTTTTCTCTTTGTTCTTTGAGAACTAATTGGAACTTATCAGAATTCTCTGTGGTGTTCCTCCTTGACTTATCAATCGAGTATTTCATCCTTGATTATGGCGTCCTCCTTTATACCAAGGTTCACATCTTAATATAGGTGTTGGGTCGTGGTTTCTATCCGAACCAGAGGTTAGAATGAATATTGGCAT
Source organism: Xanthoceras sorbifolium (assembly GCA_003430845.1). Lineage (NCBI taxonomy): Eukaryota > Viridiplantae > Streptophyta > Magnoliopsida > Sapindales > Sapindaceae > Xanthoceras > Xanthoceras sorbifolium. The sequence goes on from QUWJ01001477.1 coordinate 673,490, forward strand.
TAATCTTAATACAATCGACGAGGTTCATATCACTGCTCTTCTTTCTTGATTCTTTCTACATTCAGAGCTGCAGAGACAAGTCTGGTAAAATCTTCAAACTCAAATGCTGTTGATCGTTCTATGGCTGATTTTTGTGGCGCTGCTCTAGCCACATTCTGAAAGAATTCAGCCATTAGCTGCAAAAATACTGGCTGACCCTGAACTTCTGGTCCAGCCGCTCTAGGACTTACTAATTCTCTAGATGCTCCCCCAGCTATGCTGGTGGGACTCTCAGGTCTATCTCCACTTCTTTCCATTTCTTTTTATCCTATATAAGACAGAAGAGAGGTCTGCAGATTAGAGTCATACATTCTTATAGGCATCCTTATTCAATACATGCATATACAGACTATAACTCTTTTGGTCCAGAAATGCCTAAACCGCTACTCTGATACCTCTCAACCTGTAACACCCTCTGACTCGACCCGTCTGGATCTACTCAGGGAGCGTTACCGAGTTTCAAAACTTTTCTTAACTCACTTTATAATTTGAAAACCATTGAAAATCAAATAAATTATAACTTAAAATTTCTTTTATAGTGAGCCCATTAAACTTTATTTTAAAAAAAAATTTGGCAGAGTTCCCTCTGTTTTTCTGATTTTCCAAAACCTGTTTTCAACAAAAGTCCGAAACAATATAATTTCAACACTTCTAAATCATTTATCAATCAATTGCACACCCTGCCGTTTAGTGCGACTTTCCAAACATTTTTAAATGAAATCAATTCATAATTAATATTTACAAACCCTTGAAAATGAAAACATAAACCAGAAAACAATTATTTACAAACCATAAAACACTTATTTACCAAAACATATATATAACACAATTACAAATTTCTGTATATGCATGCGTATTTGACTATATTATACAACAATATATATATATATATATATATATATATATATATATACCCAAAAGTATGGTGACTCTGTTCCTCCGTCTGCAGCTATCACCTCTTCAGTCTTTTCCTTCCTCGGTATCTCTGTTATCTACGTGTGATAAACATCAACGCGCTAAGCATATCGCTTAGTGGGTGTACACTAAATAAATTTCAATGTAATCTAAAACAATAAAACTAAAGATCAAAATGATATAAGGCAACAATTGAAATATCCAATACTGAATTAAACTCATTAACTAAAGTTCAAATATTTATGGTTTTCAATCTCAATAACATTTCTTTATTTCCACATCATTTTCTAACTTTCAGTTTATTTGGGCCTCTGATACACATAACAGGGTTTACAGGACTGGATTACGGGTTTTACAGTCAGGTTTCCCATATCAAAATGAAATGGTATCCCTATATACACAGTCGGTTTCCCATTTCAGAATGAAATGGTATCCGTATTTTTCACAGTCGGTTTCCCATTTCAGAATGAAATGGTATCCGTATTTCACAGTCGGTTTCCCATTTCAAAATGAAATGGTATCCGTAGAATCATCATCATAATCATTAGGAATATCGGTGCAGTACTGCTAATATACCCAATTGACATGTCAATCTCCTATATCCATATATTCCCTATATATATATCAGGGCCATAAAATCAAAATTCAGAGTTTACAAATATTGCAAAGATTTCATGTAACCTTCAGCTAAATTTCATATAACCAAAAATTCTCTCAATCAATCCAAAATCAATATCCATCAATATTTGTAAAACAAGATATTCAAAATCATATCAAATAACAGAAAACGAAATGTAATCATAATATAAATCATAAATCAAAATCATTAAACTCAGCTTAAATTACGTTTCTAGAATTTAAAAATCAGTTTCAAGAATTATTCACAATAAATTCAATCAAAACTATTTGTGTGTACACCAACCTGGATACCAGTTTCTCCGACTGTTTCTTTTCTGAATTTTCTTTTTCCCTTTTCCTTTCCTCTTTTTCATCCTCTTTTTCTTTTTCCTTTTTCCTTTTTCCATTCTTCTTCTTCTTCTTCCTCCTCTCTTCTTCTTCTTCTCTTCTTCCTCTTCTCTTCTCCTTCTTCTTCTTCTTCTTTCTCTCTCTTTTCTTTCTCTTTTTCTTTCTTTCTTTTTCTTTTTCCCGTTCCCTCTCTTTCTTTTCTAGCTTGCTTCTTTGTGAAGCTTCCACCGCCTTCTTATTTTTTTATAAAATTTCGGTCATCGCGACCTGTGGTCGGGCCACCAGGCCGCGTTGCTCACTGGAGTGATTTCACCGCTTCCATCGCGATCAACCATCGCAGTATCTAGTCGCGACGTTGGTTGCCATGCTCACTACCCAAATTTTGATATTTTCACTGCGAGCTTCTCAGCACGATCTGTGGTCGCGGTGACTGGTCGCGGTGCTCACTACCTAAAATTACCATTTTCACCGTGAGCTGCTCATCGCGAGCCCTGGTTGCGGTGACTGGTCGCGGTACTCACTGCTAACTTTTTCCTTCTCTTTCACGCATTCTTTCTGGACCGCTCCATCTGGTCCACTTGGAAACCTTAAAAATATACATGCTTTTAATTACATTTTTCATCCCTCAAATCATAAATATCATATTCATGTACTCAAAATTAATTATTTGAAATTGGGGATGTTACACAACCGAAGACTTAATAACATTAAAGTCACCCATCACAATCCAAGCAATATTCTCCCATTCCACTATGTGCGCCACTAAATCAGCCCACAACGCCTCTCTACGAACATTACAATTATCACCGTATACAATCGAAATCATACACTCCCAAGTAGAATCAACAGAAGAAACTCTACAATGGATAACTTGTTCAAAAGATCCCACAACCAAAACAGTAACATCAAACGGATTCCAACAAACCCAAATCCTCACCAAAGAAGAAAAATTATAATTGCACTCCACCTTCCAAAACCGGTCAATGGTCTTAAGAATAACATCTTTATTTTTCTCCAGAACTTTCGTTTACACTAAACCACACAAAGACAATTTCTCATCTCTAATCAAACTGTGAACCTCTCTTTGCTTCAAAGGGTCATTAAGACCCCTAATATTCCAGCACCCAAAAATCATAATAAATATACAAAGATAAGAAGAAACCCCCACAAATCTATCTCCACTTACCCCCCTTAGGGGAGGAGTGCTTCTTATTCTTCTTACCCTTACTACTAGAACCTTTCTTCTTCTTTTTCTTTTCCAGAGAATCTTTAACTATTGAAGCCAAAGCATTACGAGGAGGACTAAAATCACTACCATCGTCACTATGACCAGCCTCATCATTATCACAAAGAGCATCCCCATCATCACAAAGAGCATCCCTGTCATCAACATAAACATTAGCCCCATTCATACAAAGAACAGCCCCTGCATCACAAACAGTGTCCAAAATTGCTAAAAGAGTACCCTCTTCCGTTACTTCCAAATATAGAGTATGGTCATTGCCCTCCATTAGCACTAAAGTAGGATGATTATCAACATTTTCCACAAGCGGAACACTAGCACTGTTCCCCATAGTAGATAATTCTCTACCCTTGTTCTTTTTTTTTAACCTCAACCCAAACCGGTCTTCTTGCCTCTTCTTCATATCATGAACATCAACCCCTCCATTTCCTGTAACCATATTCACATTGTCACCCAAATCTTGAACACTTTGTTTACATATACCCAGCACATGCCCAAACACCTTACAAATATTACACCTAGAAGGAAGCTACTCATAAACAGCATATATAGTTTTCCACTCCCCATTTGCACATTGAATATCAAACACATTAATGACATCCTTCGAAGCATCAACCTCAACACACACACGAGCAAAGCTAAGACGTTTCCTAGCTAATGTAATGTGATCAACATGCAATGGAATGCCCAAAGCACTAACTACAAAACTCAGGCCTTAGAAGTCCAATATTCAGAAGGTAGACTATAAAGTTTAACCCATACAGGAATATTGCGTAGCTTATCTTTAGACAAGGATAAACTAAGCTGCCACCTTTTAAGAACAAGCAATTTATTCACTATATGCCATGGACCTTTTTCAAAAACTTCACAAGCATGGTCAAGACTATCAAACTTGAAAATAAAGAACCCTTGTTCCAAATATAAGACTTCTTTAAGGCCAAACCTACCCCAAATTTTACGAACTACTGAATTCACTAAGGGGAAAGGAATTCGCTTATCCACAAAGTGCCCTATCAAGGAAGTTCTCCATTCTTCACTTCCCTCAATAGCTACCTCAACCGGAGGGCTAACTTTAATTCTTTCATTCTCTTCAGTAGGTTTAAAATATTGTAAGGATTCAAAGGTAGAAAATCGTACCTCACAAGCAATAGGAGAAGAATTCTGGACAGCCTTAGCATAAGATGGTTTCAACCCTTGATCATGCATGGAAGAAGGTGTTGAAAATGGTCCAACATCATCCTCTCCTTGTCCAAAGCTACCAAGACCCGAAATTGAACCCAAAGCACTCGATTTCGACCCAATTACAGCCACATCAGACCCAAAATGCAAGTTACCAAGCTTTTCCTTTCTATTATCATCTTTTGCAAGCCCATCTAATTTTGTAGAATCAGCCCCAATAGCTCCAATTTCATGCCCAACATGACCAATACCCGAAATTGAACTAAAAGCACCATATTTTGACTCTGTTACCCCCATTCCTTGCTGACTACTTTTATTTAGTAAAGGAAAGTCATCAACAACCACCTTCCTTTGACAATTTTGGCCATTAATGTCAATATTCGCATCCTTATTATGAAAAATCCGCCCATAAGAATCATCCATTCTTTGAATTATTTGCCCATTGCACATGTCTCCAACCACCATTTGAAAACTTTGTCCATTATTATCTCTATGCAACACCTCATTTAACAAGTCTTCACCCTTTTCACCAATGTCAACCACACCTTTCTTCTTGTCCAATCCCGAAATAGTTGAAAGACAACCAACCTTAACACAATTTTAACCCAAAACCAGATTTCTACCTTCACCCAAAACCAGATTTTCATCTTCCTCAACGTGCATCACCCCATGAAGAACATCACCATGCTTACCTTCAATCCCATTTGCATAATCAACAGCTCTATTTACAAGCTTTCTATCACTCAAATTCCCCAACCCACCATGTCTTGCACTATCAACCAGATTTATATCAAATACAACTTGATCTTGCACATCCAACTTGCTACAATTTGAAAGAGACACACCAGCTCTTTCTCTACCTTGGGAAACATGTTCTCCATCCTTCTTTACACCATCAACAAGAGATGATCTACCATGACAGCCCATCACTAGCCCTTTATGACAACCCTTTATTTTATTAGACATTAAAGAATAAACAAGGTCTCCACTCTTCATTCCACCCTTCTTTACATCACCAGCAGCTAATGAACCACCAACCATGGCTCCAACCAATATACCGAGAAGAAGATGATGATCACAACCCAACAATAAAGACAAAACGCAGCTCAAAATCACAAGCAAAATCAGTCACAAGATTGGCCAAACTAGAATCATCCACTATGGCAAACAAGCAAAATAATGGAAAACGGACCAGCAAAATAACACTAAAAGAGAGGGGGATGAGCTCGTGATCACCAAGAGGAAGATGAAGATCATAACCCAACCAAAAGGAAAAACGAAGCTCAAGAACACAAGCAAAAACACTTATAAGATTGGTAAAGAAAAAACAAAAACGGACCAGCAAACCTAAAACTAAAGGAAAACGAAATTTGAGCTCGTAATCATCAAAGAAAACAATGATAATCACGAAGAGAGAATAGAAAAAATCGAGAAGACACTAAGAAAATTCTAGAGAGAAGGCAGAGCATTTTCTCTCACTAGGATTACCACTTCCGACCCTTCTTTGTTCTTCCTTTTCACTTCAACCCTACCTTATTGTTAACATGGCACCTAGTATGGAAAATGTTTTCTCGTTGTGCTTCTTCTTCTTCTTTAATCTGGATACTTAGCGCTCGCCTTGCCACCAACATCTCTCCTTCGATAGCGTATTCTTCGTTATCGGCAGCCTCCAATGGTGGCATAGAGTTGGTGGCTTCTTCGTCATCTTCGGATTCGACCTCTCAATCCCGTATCACCATAACTCTTTTATTTGGACATTGGCTAGCTATGTGACCCCTACCCTGACACTTAAAACACTTAATATCACGATTCCTAAAAGTGGAAGAATCGGATTTACCTTGATTTCCATTGTTTGCTGCCTCTGGCTTTTGCTCGACCCTAGGCTTTATCATTAGCTGCTTCTCATCTTTCTTCCAATGATTTGGTCTCCAAGCTAATGCACTAGAATTTTAGCTTGGACGTGTATTATCCCTTCTTTTGAGCAGTTCTCTACTTTTATTGTCATGTGAACTATGTCCACCACATTGGTAATTTCACGATTCAAACTTGCTAAGAACCTAGACATTGTAACTTCCCGATCCTCCTCTACATTTGCTCGAATCATAGCGACCTCCATCTCCTTATAATATTCCTCCACCCTTTGGTTGCCTTGTCGAAGACTTTGCAACTTGTTGTATAGCTCTTGGTAGTAGTAGCTTGGGACGAATCGCTTCTTCATCACTGCTTTCATCTCCTCCCGCGTCTCTATTAGACGCTCCCTATTTCTCCTCCTGTTTATCACCAATTGATCCCACCAAACAATAGCATATTCAGAAAATTCAATGGCAGCAATTTTTACCTTCTTATTCTCAGAATAATTGTGGCAATCGAAGACTAGCTCCACCTTCTTTTCCCATTCGAGATAAACCTCCGGATCATTTTTCCCTTCAAACGACGAAATCTTCATTTTGATACTACCCAAGTTATTATCTTCACGAATCCTAACTACCTCATTTTGACCCCGAAATCCTCTTCTCTGTACTCCTTCATGCCTACCTCCTCTAGGCCTATTTCTACCCATTTCAACTTCAGATTCAAAATCATCATCATCCCCACTTCTAAGCTCATGTTCTCTCTCAGATACATCTTCGAAAACACCACGCCTACTTTGTCTACCCAAGTTCAAAAGTTGTCCCCTTTGTATACGAGCTATAGCCTTATCTTGTCGATCCATCTTATCTCTAATATCCCCAAAAACCATGTTTATTCGCTCGAATTGCTGCTGCATGGCCTTCAGAACAATGGACATGTTCTCCTCTCTAGGTGTTGAATCACTTTGGTTTGACATTATAGACAAAGTTAGAAAGAAAATCCTCACAATCCCACTTTAATAGGCTTTTCTCGATGTTGTGCTCACACTCTCTTGCTTTTTTCCAATCTTTGTTTTCACCCTTAAGTCCTGTAAGAACTAATTGAGCTTAACAAAGAAGAAACAACCAATGTATGAATATTCTAACCAACAAAAAACTCCACGAAATAACAACACAACCAGAATATATATATATATATATATATATATATATATATATATTTGGATAATGAACACAACCCACAACACAACCTAGAATAGTCAACAAAGAAAACTTAGGATACAAGCACGAATTTGTGTAGAACTCAAAGAAAACTTAGGATACAAGCACAAATTTGTGTAGAACTCAAAGAAATCTTAGGATACAAGCACAAATTTGTGTAGAAGTCCTGCTCTGATTTTTTTTTTTTTGAATTTTAATATAGTCAATACACAAATCCATCAAGAAGAACAAGCAAGAACAAGAGCAAACAATAAAATGCAGAAGCTATGAATTAAAATGACAAAAATTCAAAGATAAATCAAACCTAATTTTGGAACTTTGTCTCTGATACTAAATGATGTGAACCCGCAAGGATATACAACCCCCAAACCCATACTCAACTTGTTTTCACGCCCAAGACCTTCCCAAAATTAGATTCTTCACCCTTCTAGACCCAATGAATATAAATCCACGAACCTGAAAGTATAAACACTCAAGAACGCCACAAAGGAATCTTTCCTTTGATAAGTTCAGTAGTTCTATCAAGAACAAGTAGGTGAAAACGAAATTTCACTTAAGTTTTGTATTAATTTATCAAAGGTTGCATAAAAATGACTTACAAATGAGTTTAAGATCATGATCTTTGAAAAATTCAACTTACACGCCTCAAGAAACCTAACAGTTCAAACATTATGAATTTTCAAAGTTATCCCTACGAATCAGCAGGTTGCGTCTTCCTTAACTTGAATTACATTCGTTAAGGTTTTCTTTGGATAATGTAAGTATATTAACGAAATAGATAAACAAAAGCAAAAGGGCATACCCCAGCTGATGGGAACCCATAAGGTTATATAACCCCCAAACCCACACTCAATTTGTTTTTACACCCAAGAACTCCCAAAAATCAGTTTCTTCACCCTTCTAGACCCGATGAATAATCAATCCACGAACCCGGAAGTATAAACACTCAAGAACGCCACAAATGAAGCCTTCCTTTGATAAGTTCAGTAGTTCTATCAAGAACAAGTAGGTGAAACGAAATTTCACTCAAGTTTTGTATTAATTGATCAATGGTTGTATAAAATGACTTACAAATGAATTTAAATAGAAAATGAAATATCTTGGAACAACCCTCCAAGCATGGGAAACGAAAACAAGTAAAGGAATGTGTGATTTTGTTGACTAAGAAGCTTTGAACTCAATAAAAACGTGCAATACAATTGTCAAAGGAAGATAACACAATTGTCAAAGTAAGACAACAAATTGTCAAAGTAGAAAGCTTCTGGATACTTTGAAATAACCGACCATATCTTCCTCGTGTGGCCTCCAATGGATCTGATTCCAAATTGAAAGTTGAAGATAAGATCATGAGCTATGAAAAGTCCTACTCACACGCCTCTAGAAACCTAACCGTTCAAACGTTACGAATTTTCAAAGTTATCCCTACGAATCAGCAGGTTGCCTCTTCCTTAACTTGAACTACATTCACTAAGGTTGGGCCCTCCTTTTGCAAGTCCATTCCTTCAATGGGCCTCCATGAACATGCTTGAACCGAAATCCCTTGAATTAGCCCACTCAACGCATTTTTGAATTTCTTAGCGCGTGCACTTGTAACCGGCCCAACGGGAACTTGGATTAGATCCGCATTGCATGCCCTTGTGCTAGATAAGTCTTCATCACCTGCGAGAAGATCACAAGGTCAAACAAGGGACAGGCCCCCTACCAACCGAAACTCAAAACTCAGCAAAACAATGAAAGCTAAAAAACAAACCCTATCACAGTGTACAACCAAAAGTAATCCACCAGAATAATAGCAAAAGGGACAAGCCCCCTAAAAGGCAAAACAAGCGAATTACAAAAAAAATAGAATCAGATAAACCCCAAGATTGGTGGAGCCACCTATTAGTAGGAGAAGGAACCACACCAGATAAGGAATTAAGATGCATACAAATATCTCTAATAATGGAACGAACAACCATGATGATAGGTTTAGGTAAATCGCCATGCATCCTAGCACCACCCACCGACGAAGCTGCAGACTGCGGAAATGGTAAGACCAAAGAATAGTAGCCTCTCAGCTCCGAGCACGCAGAGGTAATCTGCACTTCCTTAAAAGAACAAACCAAACCTCGCAAGAATAGGAACGATTAAAAAAGAGATGAGGGACATCCTCACAATTACCTCCACAAAACACACAACGAATAACCGGAATCAAGCCATAAAGAAGAAGCCTATCCTTAGTAGAAAGGGCACCCCTAATAGCCAAGCAGAAGATGAAAGCATGTCTAGGAATTGCTTTAGAATGCTACACAGACCTAAACCAATCCACTGCTGGCTGCCGGGATCGAAGAGACTCCCAAGCATTTCGAATAGAGAAAGCTCCACGAGAGTCCTAAACCCAACACAAAGTATCAGCTTGAGAGTTATTAGGCTTCAAGGAATCAGGGATACCACTAATAATGTCCATCCAATTCCCAATTACGGAACAAGGTCAAGCACAATCCCTTCCCTGAATAACATCTGCCACCCTAGCATGACGATCAAGACCAGAATCATAAATAATCTGTCGCCCAAACACATCCACCAAAGGACCCAAAGGATGCCAATAATCAAACCAAAAGGAAACATCCTCCCCATTACCCACCCGAAACTGTATTAACCTCTGGACATGACTCCGAAGGCCCACAATTTTCCTCCAACTCCACGAGTAATCTCCAGGGCACTTCACCTCCCATACATTCCTTCCCCTAAGCAGGGTAGACCTAACCCACGAAACCCAAATAAAAGATCTCAAATTGCTACAAATAGCCCACAAATGCTTATTTATGGCAGATCACCCAACCACCCTCTTCCTTTGGTAAACACATCGAGGACCAAGCAACGTTAGCCCCACCTCTACCTAAATCTGAACCCTCTAGAGCAAACTACCTAAAGTACCTTCAACCTTTATTACTACTGACTTAGGCAGGATAAAAATGGAGGACCAATACACCTGGATAGAGAACACCACAGATTGAATGAGTTGAAGCCTCCCTGCAAAAGAAAGAACCCTACTGGTCTAACTCTTAACCCTCGCCACAATTCTATCAACAAGAACCCTACAATCCACTGCCATAAGTTTAGTAGAAATCAGAGGGACCCCAAGGTGTCTAACGGGTAACACCTCTTCTTGGAAACCCAGGATTCCAAGCAACTTTTGCTTAATCTCAGAGGATACACCAGCCACAAAAAGATCACTCTTACAAGGATTAGGGACCAATCCAGAAAGAGTTTGGAACTGACTAAGAACACCATTAACCGCAGTAACTGACTCCCTCTTTGCCCTAAAGAAAACCATAAGATCATCCGCAAAGTATAAGTGAGAAATACCAATCTTTCCGCACTGCCAGTGGTAAGCAAATTGACCTTTCTGTTCCATAATTCGCATTAGCCCCGAAAATACCTCCATAGCCAGCATAAATAAATAAGGTGACATAGGATCCCCCTGCCTCAAATCTCGGCCACTATTAAAAAAACCATTCAGTTCGCCATTAATAGAAATTGAGAAACGGGGAGTAGAAATACACTTAGAAATCCAAGCAATCATCTGCTCGGGGAACCCCAATATCTGTAAGATAGCCACTAAGAAATCCTATCGCACAGAATCATAGGCTTTCTTAAATCTACCTTCAGCGCACACCTAGGATGACCCCCATCACGATGATAGTTCCTCAATAATTCCTGCGACAATAAAATATTGTCATTAATCCGCCTACCAGCAACAAAGGCCGATTAAGAAGGACTAACAACATCAGGCAACACCTTCTGAACTCGATTTGCAATAATTTTGGCAATGCATTTGTAGATAGTGTTACAACACGAAATAGGCCTAAAATCCCCAGCCTTAGAAGGATTGGGAACCTTAGGAATAAGAGCAACCACAGTAGCATTCACTTGCTTGAGCAATCTCCCGGAGCTAAAAAATGAACGAATAGCACAAACAAAATCGCCACCAACAACAGACCAAGCTTTCTTGAAGAAAGTAGCATTATACTCATCCGGACCAGGAGCTTTGTTATCTTTCAGAGAGAACAAAACTGCCTTAATTTCATCATCACTAACCTCTCCACCCAAGGTAGCACATTAATCACCAGAAATACGCTTAGGGAGAGCTCGCCTCACTAGATCAAGGTCAATCCTAGGGCATCCAGCAGGCTCACTAAGAAGTGTCTCAATGAAATTGAACCCAAAGCACCCGCTTTCGGCCCAATTACACCCACATCAGCCCCATTAGCTCCAATTTCATGCCCAACATTACCAATACCCGAAATTGAACCCAAAGCACCAGATTTTGACTCTATTGCACCCATTCCTTATTGACTAGTTTTATTTAGTGAAGGAAAGTCATCAACAACTACCTTCTTTTGACAATTTTAGCCATTAATGTCAATATTAGCCACCTTATTTTGATAAATCCGCCCATACGAAGCATCTATCCTTTGAATTATTTGTCCATTGCACATGATTTGTTTTTGAAAATTCAGACCATTCTTCTATTTATTTCCTTCATTCAACAAGTCTCCAACCACCCTTTGAAAAATTTGTCCATTATTATCTATATGCAACACCTCATTCAACAAGTCTTCACCTTTTTCACCAATGTCAACCACACCTTTCTTCTTGTCCAATCCCGAAATAGTTGAAAGACAACCAGCTAAGACACAGTTTGCACCCAAAACCAGATTTCTATCTTCACCCAAAACCAGATTGCCTTCAATCTTATTCTTGCCTAATCCACCATTGCATAAGGTCTGGTTTTCAATTTTCAGATCATTTTTCTCTTTGCCTAACAAAAGTGAAGTGCTACTATCAACACATGTATCTAGAGATCCACCATCAACAACACTACCAGCAGCTCTCTTTTTTGGTGCACGGATCTCCATTCGTCGAATCTTCATATTCTGACTCAAGTCGTGAATCTTCTTATTTTCGTGCAGTTCCGAGGCAATTATAACACCAGATTCGTGAGCCAAAATAGATGGATTACTCTTGAAAGACATGCCATAATTAGAATCTTTCATAAAACCATCAAGAAAAGAAAATAAGCTTGAAAACAGTGGCAAAACGAAATCTAAAGCAAGAGAAGAATAATCACAAAGGGAGAAGAGAAAAATTGAGAAGAACAACCAGCAAACCTAAAACTAAATGAAAAGAAACAAGAGCTCGTGATCATCAAAGAAATCAATGATAATCACAAAGAGAGAATTATCCTTGCGGCTTCTGTCTATGCTATTTGGCGTGAACGAAATGCCAGGATGCATGGTGAGTTACATAAACCTGTTACCGTGGTTGTTCGTTCCATTGTTAGAGATGTTTGCATGCATCTTAATTCCTTATCTGGTGTGGTGCCTTCTCCTGCTAATAGATGGTTTCACCAGTCTTGGGGTTTATCTGATTCTATTTTTTTATAATTCGATTGTTTTTCCTTTTAGGGGTCTTGTCCCTTTTGCTGGTGTTCTAGTGGTTACTTTTGGCTGTATCCTGTGATAGGGTTTGTGCTTAACTTTCTTTGCTTTGCTGTATTTTGAGTTTCGGTTGGTAGGGGGCCTGTGCCTTGTCTGACCTTGTAATTTTCTCGCTGGGGTATGCCCCTTTACTTTTGTTTTGTCTCTTTGGGTAATATACTTACATTATCCACACAAAAAATCACAAAGAGAGAATAGAATAAATTGGGAAGAAAACTCAAAAATTCTAGAGAGAAGGCAGAGCATTTTTCAATCAACACTTACTAATGCCTACTGTAATTATGAACCACGTAATTAAGAATAATACCAATTTACCAACTTGATCTGTGTATCGTTTATCTATATGGGGAGGAAAGGAGTCCCAGACTTCCATAATACCAGTATCGCATTTTACGAACACCATATACCAGTGCCGACGAAGGTCGTTAACTGGAATAAAAATTTGTAAAACCGTAGAATGTGAATTCAAAAATTGAAATAATTTATACAAACTTGCAACATTTTCAGAACAGACTTGTCTTGCCAACTATACATTCACTAAGGTTGGGCCCTCCTTTTTCAAGTCCATTCCTTCAATGAGCCTCCATGAATATGCCTAAACTCAAATCCCTTGAATTAGCCCACTCAACGCATTTTTGAATTTTTTAGCACGTGCTCTTGTAACCATTCCAATGGGAATTTGGATTGGATCCGTATTCCATGCCCTTGTGCTACATAAGTCTTCATCAATTGGTTTTCAAAGATGGCACATTTTATTCCATGTCACAAAACGGATGATGCTTCACATGTTGCTGATTTGTTCTTTAGGGAGATTATGAGATTACATGGTATGCCTCGGACAATTGTTTCGGATAGAGATGCTAAATTCTTAAGTTACTTTTGGAAGACCTTGTGGTGTAAGTTAGGTACTAAATTATTATTTTCTACGACTTGTCATCCACAAACCGATGGTCAAACCGAGGTAGTGAATAGGAATTTATCTACTTTACTTAGGGGGTTATCATTAAAAAGAACATCAAAACATGGAAAGATTGTTTACCACATGTTGAATTTGCTTATAATCGTACTATACATTATGCTACTAAATTTTCACCTTTTGAAATAGTATACGGTTTTAATCTATTAACTCCATTGGATTTATCTCATTTACATAGGTCTAAGCATGTTAATTTAGATGGCAAAAAGAAAGCTGAATTTGTTAAGCAAATTTTTTTTTTTGGATAATGTAAATATATTAACCAAAGAGACAAAATAAAAGCAAAGGGGCATACTCCAGCGAGAAAATCACAAGGTCAGACAAAGGACAGGCCCCTTACCAACCGAAGCGCAAAATACAGCAAAGCAATAAAAAAGCTAAGCACAAACCCTGTCATAGGATACAGCCAAAAGTAATCCACCAGAACGACAGCAAAAGGGACAAGCCCCCTAAAAGGCAAAACAAGCTAATTACAAAAAAATAGAATCAAATAAACCTCAAGACTGGTGGAGCCACCTATTAGTAGGAGAAGACACCACACCAGATAAGGAATTAAGACGCATACAAACATCTCTAACAATGGAGCTAACAACCACGGTAACAGGTTTAGGTAACTCGCCATGCATCCTAGCGTTCCACTCACGCCAAATAGCATAGACAGCAGCCGCAAGCATAATACGCACCACCCACCCACGAAGTTGCCGACCGCGGAAATGACAAGACCAAAGAATAGTAGCCTTCCAGCTCCAAGCACGCAGAGGTAATTTGCACTTCCTTAAAAGAGCAAACCAAACCTCACAAGAATAAGAACAATAAAAAAAGAGATGAGGGACATTCTCACAACTTCCTCCACAAAACACACAACAAATAGCTGGAATCAAGCCATAAACAAGAAGCTTATCCTGAGTAGAAAGAGCACCCTTAATGGCCAGCCAGAAGATGAAAGCATGTCTAGGAATTGCTTTAGAATGCCAAACGGACCTAAACCAATCCACCGCTGGCTACCGATACCGTAAATGATACGAACCCCATCAACTTGTGATGAAACCCGTAACCAGCTCTGATACCAAAAGATACGAACCCCGTCAACTTGTGACGAAACCCGTAACCAGCTCTGATACCAAATGATACGAACCCCGCCAACTTATGACGAAACCCGTAACAATGTGACTGCCTAGTACCGTTCTACTTTCAAGTTTAGGATGGAAATCGCGACCCAACACCTATAGAGAAGGTGCGAACCTTGATATTAGGAGGACGCCACAATCAAGGATGGCAAACTTGATTGATAAGTCAAGATACGAACGCCACAGAGTAATCTGATAAGTTCGTAGGTTCTTCAAAGAACCCAAGAGAGACTTAAATTCACATTTCTATATTGAAATTCATCTCTGCCTTTATTAAATGACTTACAAATGAGTTTAAATAGAAAATGAAATGTCTTGGAACAACCCTCCAAGCATGGGAAACGAAATAAGTAAAGCAAGGTGTGATTTTGTTGACTAGAAAGGTATGAACTCAATAAAAACGTGCAATACAAATGTCAAAGGAAGATAACACAATTGTCAAAGTAAGACAACAATTGTCAAAGTACGACAGCTTCTGGATACTTTGAAATAACCGACCATATCTTCCTCTTGTGGCCTCCAATGGATCTGATTCCAACATCAAAGTTGAAGATGAGATCATGAACTTTGAAAAGACCTACTCACACGCCTCCAGAAACCTAGCCGTTCACACGTTATGAATTTCCAAATTTATCCCTTCGAATCAGCAGGTTGCCTCGCCTTTGTGCTAGATAAGTCTTCATCATTCCCCTCCTCTTGAAAAGGATTTGTCCTCAAATCAAGGTCATCACTTATTGATGTGAAACAATACGTATTACACATGAAATGATAACGAATGATACGAACTACAAACAAACAACAATATACGATGGATTTGAATAGAAAACAAAAACATAAGGATAGAATAAACCCGAGACTAGAGCCTTGCCTCTGATACCAAATGATATGAACCCCGCCAACTTGTGACGAAACCCGAAACCAGTCTCTGATACCAAATGATACGAACCCCGCCAACTTGTGACGAAACCCGAAACCAGTCTCTGATACCAAATGATACGAACCCCATCAACTTGTGATGAAACCCGTAACCAGCTCTGATACCAAATGATACGAACCCCGTCAACTTGTGATGAAACCCGTAACCAGCTCTGATACCAAATGATACGAACCCCGCCAACTTGTGACGAAACCCGTAACAATGTGACTGCCTAGGACCGTTCTACTTTCAAGTTTAGGATGGAAACCGTGACCCAACACCTATAGAGAAGGTGCGAACCTTGATATTAGGAGGACGCCACAATCAAGGATGGCAAACTTGATTGATAAGTCAAGATACGAACGCCACAGAGTAATCTGATAAGTTCGTAGGTTCTTCAAAGAACCCAAGAGAGACTTAAACTCACATTTCTATATTGAAATTCATCTCTGCCTTTATTAAATGACTTACAAATGAGTTTAAATAGAAAATGAAATGTCTTGGAACAACCCTCCAAGCATGGGAAACGAAATAAGTAAAGCAAGGTGTGATTTTGTTGACTAGAAAGGTTTGAACTCAATAAAAACGTGCAATACAAATGTCAAAGGAAGATAACACAATTGTCAAAGTAAGACAACAATTGTCAAAGTAAGACAGCTTCTGGATACTATGAAATAACCAACCCTATCTTCCTCGTGTGGCCTCCAATGGATCTGATTCCAACATTAAAGTTGAAGATAAGATCATGAACTTTAAAAAGACCTACTCACACGCCTCCAGAAACCTAGCCGTTCACACGTTATGAATTTCTAAATTTATCCCTTCGAATCAGCAGGTTGCCTCGCCTTTGTGCTAGATAAATCTTCATCATTAATCTAGCACAAAGGCGAGGCAACCTGCTGATTTGAAGGGATAAATTTGGAAATTCATAACGTGTGAACGGCTAGGTTTCTGGAGGCGTGTGAGTAGGTCTTTTCAAAGTTCATGATCTTATCTTCAACTTTGATGTTGGAATCAGATCCATTGGAGGCCACAAGAGGAAGATAGGGTTGGTTATTTCATAGTATCCAGAAGCTGTCTTACTTTGACAATTGTGTTATCTTCCTTTGACATTTGTATTGCACGTTTTTATTGAGTTCAAACCTTTCTAGTCAACAAAATCACACCTTGCTTTACTTATTTTCGTTTCCCATGCTTGGAGGGGTGTTTCAAGACATTTCATTTTCTATTTAAACTCATTTGTAAGTCATTTAATAAGGGCAGAGATGAATTTCAATATAGAAATGTGAGTTTAAATCTCTCTTGGGTTCTTTGAAGAACCTACGAACTTATCAGATTACTCTGTGGCATTCGTACCTTGACTTATCAATCAAGTTTGCCATCCTTGATTGTGGCGTCCTCCTAATACCAAGGTTCGCACCTTCTCTATAGGTGTTGGGTCGCGGTTTCCATCCTAAACCTGAAAGTAGAACTGTCCTAGGAAGTAACATTGTTACGGGTTTCGTCACAAGTTGGCAGGGTTCGTATCATTTGGTATTAGAGCTGGTTACGGGTTTCGTCACAAGTTGACGGGGTTCATATCATTTGGTATCAGAGACTGGTTTCGGGTTTCGTCACAAGTTGGCGGGGTTCGTATCATTTGGTATCAAAGACTGGTTTCGGGTTTCGTCACAAGTTGGCGGGGTTCGTATCATTTGGTATCAAAGACTGGTTTCGGGTTTTGTCACAAGTTGGCGGGGTTCATATCATTTGGTATCAGAGACTGGTTTCGGGTTTCGTCACAAGTTGACGGGGTTCGTATCATTTGGTATCAGAGACTGGTTTCGGGTTTCGTCACAAGTTGACGGGGTTCGTATCATTTGGTATCAGAGGCAAGGCTCTAGTCTCGGGTTTATTCTATCCTTATGTTTTTGTTTTCTATTCAAATCCATCGTATATTGTTGTTCGTTTGTAGTTCATATCATTCGTTATCATTTCATGTGTAATTTGTATTGTTTCACATCAATAAGTGATGACCTTGATTTGAGGACAAATCCTTTTCAAGAGGAGGGGAATGATGAAGACTTATCTAGCACAAAGGCGAGGCAACCTGCTGATTCGAAGGGATAAATTTGGAAATTCATAACGTGTGAACGGCTAGGTTTCTGGAGGCGTGTGAGTAGGTCTTTTTAAAGTTCATGATCTTATCTTCAACTTTAATGTTGGAATCAGATCCATTGGAGGCCACACGAGGAAGATAGGGTTGGTTATTTCATAGTATCCAGAAGCTGTCTTACTTTGACAATTGTTATCTTACTTTGACAATTGTGTTATCTTCCTTTGACATTTGTATTGCACGTTTTTATTGAGTTCAAACCTTTCTAGTCAACAAAATCACACCTTACTTTACTTATTTTCGTTTCCCATGCTTGGAGGGTTGTTTCAAGACATTTCATTTTCTATTTAAACTCATTTGTAAGTCATTTGATAAGGGTAGAGATGAATTTCAATATAGAAATGTGAGTTTAAATCTCTCTTGGGTTCTTTGAAGAACCTACGAACTTATCAGATTACTCTGTGGCGTTCGTACCTTGACTTATCAATCAAGTTTGCCATCCTTGATTATGGCGTCCTCCTAATACCAAGGTTCGCACCTTCTCTATAGGTGTTGGGTCGCGGTTTCCATCCTAAACCTGAAAGTAGAACGGTCCTAGGAAGTAACATTGTTACGGGTTTCGTCACAAGTTGGCGGGGTTCGTATCAGTAAAGCCTCCTAAGCATTACGAATGGAGAAACCCCCACGAGAGTCCTCAACCCAACACAAAGTATCAGCTTGAGAGTTATTAGGCCTGAAAGAATCAGAGATACCCCTGATAATGTCCATCCAATTTCCGGTCAGGGAACGAGGCCAAGCCCAATCCCTCTCATGAGACAGCAAGGCTAAACATAGAGCGAAGGATGGAACAATATGCCAAACAAGCCAACAAAGGGTGCTGTCAATTAGTCTTTGAACCCGGAGATTGGGTATGTACACATGCGCAAAGAAAGATTTCTCGTACAAAGACGTTTCAAATTGCTTCCTAGAGGCGATGGCCCTTTTCAAGTCCTTGAGCGCATCAATGACAATGCCTACAAACTACATTTGCCTGGTGAGTATAATGTAAGTACTGCTTTTAATGTTTCTGATTTAAGTCCTTTTGATGTAGGTGATGCTTTGAGGACAAATCCTTTTTAAGTGGAGGGGAATGATGGAAACAAGGCTAGCAAATGGAGTGTGGACCCGCTTGAAGTGCCACTTGGGCCAATTACGAGAGCACAAGCAAAGAGGTTAAAAGATGCACTTAACGGGCTATTGCAAGAGGTCTGGACTCAAGCAACTTCGTGGAGGCCCATAGAGCATGACCCACGTGATCAACAAAGAAGTGTCAACATGATTCAAATTCTAGAATGATCCAGCTCAAAATCAGCAAATTAAATTGGCATAGATCATATCAAAGGTCAATTAATGGGCTGATTGGGTGCTTTTATGGGTGGATTTACAAACAAATCTCCTTGATTCTTTGGGAGCATTTCTTGGGCGTGCAAACGGGGAAAACAATCAGCCTAATTAATGTGACTTTATTTTGTAATTTTCTTATTTCCTTTTTCTAGAGATTTTTTTTTTTGGATAATGTAAGTATATTAACCAAAGAGACAAAACAAAAGCAAAGGGGCATATCCCAGCGAGAAGATCACAAGGTCAGACAAGGGACAGGCCCCCTACCAACCGAAACTAAAAAACAGCAAAGCAGAAAAAGCTAAGCACAAACCTTGGCATAGGGTGCAGCCAAAAGAAACCAACAGACCGACAACAAAAGGGATAAACCCCCTAAAAGGCAAAACAAGCGAATTACAAAAAAATAGAATCAGATAAACCCCAAGACTGGTGGCGCCACCTATTAGTAGGAGAAGGCACCACACCAGATAAGGAATTAAGACGCATACAAACATCTTTAACAATGGAACAAACAACCACAGAAACAGGTTTAGGTAACTCGCCATGCATCCTAGCATTTCGCTTGCGCCAAATAGCATAGACAGCAGCCGCAAGCATAATACGCACCACCCACCCACGAAGATGCCGACCACGAAAATAGCAAGACCAAAGAATAGTAGCCTCCCAGCTCCGAGCACGAAGAGATAATCTGCACTTCCTTAAAAGAGCAAACCAAACCTCACAAGAATAAGAACAATAAAAAAAGAGATGAGGGACATCCTCACAACTCCCTCCACAAAACACACAACGAATAGTCGGAATCAAGCCATAAACAAGAAGCTTATCCTGAGTAGAAAGAGCACCCCTAATGGCCAGCCAGAAGATGAAAGCATGTCTAGAAATTGATTTAGAATGCCAAACGGACCTAAACCAATCCACCGCTGGCTGCCGGGACCGAAGAGCCTCCCAAGCATTACGAATAGAGAAAGCCCCCCGAGAGCCCTCAATCCAACACAAAGTATCAGCTTGAGAGTTATTAGGCCTGAAGGAATCAGGGGTACCACTGATAATGTCCATCCAATTCCCGGTCAGGGAACGAGGCCAAGCTCAATCCCTCCCCTGAATAACATCCGCCACCCTAGCATGAAGACCAAAACCAGAATCATAAATAATCCGACGCCCAAACACCTCCACCAAAGGACCCAGTGGATGCCAATAATCAAACCAAAGGGAAATATCCTCCCCATTACCCACCCGAAACTGCATCAACCGCTGCACAAGACACCGAAGGCCCAGAATTTTCCTCCAACTCCACGAGCAATCCCTAGGGCACCTAACCTCCCCACACATTCTTTCCCTTAAGCAGAGTAGATCTAACCCACGACACCCAGACAGAAGACCTCAAATTGCTACAGACAGCCCACAAATGCTTACTTATGGCAGCTTTATTCCAACACTCAACGCTCTTAATACCGAGTCCACCCTCTTCCTTCGGTAAACACACCGAAGACCATGCAACCTTTGCCCCACCTTTACCTAAATCTGAACCCTTCCAAAGAAAACTACGCAAAATAGTTTCAACCCTAATCACCACTGACTTAGGCAAGATAAAAATGGAGGACCAATACACCTGGATAGAGAACAATACAGATTGAGTGAGCTGAAGCCTCCTTGCAAACGAAAGAACCCTACTAGTCCAACTCTTAACTCTCGCTACAATCCTATCGACAAGAACCTTACAATCCACTGCCATAAGCTTAGTAGAAATCAGAGGAACCCCGAGTTATCTAACAGGTAATACCCCTTCCTGAAAACCTAGAATCCCAAGCAACTCTTGCTTAGTCTCAGAAGACACACCAGCCACAAAACAATTGCTCTTCCTAGGATTAGGAACCAACCCAGAAAAAGCTTGGAACTGACCAAGGACAACATTAACCGCAGCAACTGACTCCCTCTCTGCCCTACAGAAAACCATAAGATCATTCGCAAAGCATAAATGCGAAATACCAATCTTCCCACACCGCCAATGGTACGCAAACTGACTCTCCTGCTACATAATACGCATCAACCCCGAGAAGACCTCCATAGCTAGCACAAATAAATAAGGGGACATAGGATCCCCCTGCCTCAAACCTCGGCTACTAGTAAAGAAACCATTCAACTCGCCATTGATAGAAATAGAGAAACGGGGAGTAGAAATGCACTCAGAAATCCAAGCTATCATCTGCTCCGGGAAGCCTAAAATCTGTAAAATATCCACTAAGAAATCCCACCGCACAGAATCATAGGCTTTCATTAAATCTACCTTCAGCACACACCTAGGATGACCCCCATCATGATGATAGTTCCTTAACAATTCCTGCGACAGTAATATATTATCACTAATCCTCCTACCAGCAACGAAGGCCGACTGAAAAGGACTAACAACATCAGGCAGTACCATCTGAACACGATTCGCAATAATTTTGGCAATGCATTTGTAGATAGTGTTACAACACGAAATAGGCCTAAAATCCCCAACCGTAGCATTCACTTGTTTGAGAAATCTCCCGGAGCTAAAAAACGAACGAATAGCACGAAGAAAATCATCACCAACAACAGACCAAACTTTCTTGAGGAAAGTAGCATTATACCCATCCGGACCAGGAGCTTTATTATCTTTTAAAGAGAACAAAACTGCTTTAATTTCATCATCACTAACCTCTCTACCCAAGGTAGCACACTGATCACTAGAAATCTGCTTCGGGAGAGCCCGCCTCACTAAATCAAGGTCAATCCTTGGGCAACCAGCAGGCTGTCTCAGAAGTGTCTCAAAGAAGTTCACCACCATAGATTTAACTTCACTAGGCTCCTCCA
Source organism: Xanthoceras sorbifolium (assembly GCA_003430845.1). NCBI lineage: Eukaryota > Viridiplantae > Streptophyta > Magnoliopsida > Sapindales > Sapindaceae > Xanthoceras > Xanthoceras sorbifolium. Next base: position 695,715 of record QUWJ01001477.1, read on the forward strand.
CACGATTACCATGCTCATTGGTAAGACATAATACCTTCTACTACATCTTTGTCTTATCAATCGAAAAAAGAACTTAGAATTCCTATCTCCCAAATTAATCCACTGAACCCGGGACTTTTGTCTCAAAAAACTCTCCTCATCTCTACTCAAATCACCATAAAGCTTCACCAACCGAGACTCCTCCTCATGTAAAGTAACGTTCGTAGGCTGCCTCTGAATATTCCATTGCGCAGACTTTAAATCATGTTTAGCTTGCTGTACCCTAGAAGACAAGTCAGAATAACACTCCCTATTAAGTTTCTTAAGCTCTACTTTCAATCTTTTTAGCTTCTTACATAGCTGAAACATAGGAGACCCATCCACCCTGTCCGCCCAAACCCGATCCACCAAGGATAAAAATTCTGGATGATCCACCCAGAAATCAAAAAACTTAAAAGGCACCCGTCGCCGAGGGAGATCCACAATCTTAACAATCATAGGAGAGTGATCAGAAACACTAGAAGGAAGAAAATGCGCCTCTGAACCTCGAAAGGAAATATCCCAATTCAAGTTGACCAAAGCTCGATCTAACTTTCGAAGAATAGGATCAACCGTACGATGATTAGACCAAGTATAGAAGCACCCATTGAATCGCAGATCATCCAACCCAGACTCAGCTAAACAATTAGAAAAGTCATCTTTCCAATGTGGCCAAGAATTGGAGCCTCCAACACTCTCAACCGAAGACTTAATAGCATTAAAGTCACCCATCACAATCCAAGCACTATTCTCCCATTCCACTCCGCGCGCCACTAAATCAGCCCACAACGCCTCCCTACGAACATTACAATTATCACCGCACACAATCGAAATCATACACTCCCAAGTAGAATCAACAGAAGAAACTCTACAATGGATAACTTGTTCAGAAGATCCGACAACCAAAACAGTAACATCGAACGGATTCCAACAAACCCAAATCCTACCCAAAGAGGAAAAATTATAATTGCACTCCACCTTCCAAGACCTGTCAAGGGTCTTAAGAATAACATCTTTATTTTTCTCCAGAACTTTTGTTTCCACTAAACCACACAAAGACAATTTCTCATCTTTAATCAAATTGCGAACCTCTCTTTGCTTCAAAGGGTCATTAAGACCCCTAATATTCCAGCACCCAAAAATCATAATAAATATACAAAGATAAGAAGAAACCCCCACAAATCTATCTCCACTTACCCCCCTTAGGGGAGGAGTGCTTCTTATTCTTCTTACTCTTACTACTAGAACCTTTCTTCTTCTTTTTCTTTTCCAGAGAATCCTTAACTTTTGAAGCCAAAGCATTACGAGGAGGACAAGAATCACTACCATCCTCACCATGATCAGCCTCATCATTATCACAAAGAGCACCCTCATCATCACAAAGAGCATCCCTGTCATCAATATAATCATTAGTCCCATCCTTACAAAGAACAGCCCCTGCATCACAAACAGTGTCCAAAATTGCTAAAGGAGTACCCTCTTCTGTTACTTCCAAATTCAGAGTATGGTCATTGCCCTCCATTGGTACTAAATTAAGATGATTATCAACATTTTCCACAAGCGGAACACTAGCACTGTTCCCTATAGTAGATAATTCTCCACCCTTGTTCTTTTTTTTAACCTCAACCCAAACCGGTCGTTTAGGCCCCAACGAGTCTTCGTGCCTCTTCTTCATGTCATGAACATCAACCCCTCCATTTCCGGTAACCATATTCACATTGTCACCCAAATCTTGAACGCTTTGTTTACATATACCCGGCGCATGCCCAAACACCTTACAAATATTACACCTAGAAGGAAGCCACTCATAAACAGTATAAATAGTTTTCCACTCCCCATTAGCACATTGAATATCAAACTCATTAATGACATCCTTCGAAGCATCAATCTCAACACACACACGAGCAAAGCTAAGACGTTTCCTAGCTAATGTAATGTGATCGGCATGCAATGGAATGCCCAAAGCACTAACTACAAAACTCAGGCCCTTAGAAGTCCAATATTCAAACGGAAGATTGTAAAGTTTAATCCATACAGGAATATTACGTAACTCATCTTTAGACAAGGATAAACTAGGCTGCCACCGTTTAAGAACAAGCAATTTATTCACTATATGCCATGGACCTTTTTCAAGAACTTCACAAGCATGGTTGACTATCAAACTTGAAAATAAAGAACCCTTGTTCCGAAGATAAAACTTCTTTAAGGCCAAACCTACCCCAAATTTTATGAACTACTGAATTCACTACGGGGAAAGGAATTCTCTTATCCACAAAGTACCCTATCAAGGAAGTTCTCCATTCTTCACTTCCCTCAATAGCTACCTCAACCGGAGGGTTAACTTTAATTCTTCCATTTTCTTCAGTTGGTTTAAAATATTGTAAGGATTCAAAGGTAGAAGATCGTACCTCACAAGCAATAGGAGAAGAATTCTGGACAGTCTTAGCATAAGATGGTTTCAGCCCTTGATCATGCATGGAAGAAGGTGTTGAAAATGGTCCAAGATCAGCCCCTCCTTATCCAAAGCTACCAAGACCTGAAATTGAACCCAAAGCACTCGATTTCGGCCCAATTATGCCCACATCAGACCCAAAATGCAAGTTACCAAGCTTTTCCTTTCTATGATCATCTCTTGCAAGCCCAAATCCACCATAATTCAAAGGTGATTCAATAACATTAATCCTTGGCCCATCTAATTTTGTGGAATCAGTCCCATTAGCTCCAATACCCGAAATTGAGCCCAAAGCACCAAAGTTTGACTCTATTACCCCCATTCCTTGCTGACTAGTATTATTTAGTGAAGGAAAGTCATCAACAACCACCTTCCTTTGACAATTTTGGCTATTAAGGTCAATACTAGCCACCTTATTTTGAAAAACTTGTCCATGAGAATCATTCATCATTTGAATTATTTGCCCATTGCACATGATCTGATTCAACAAGTCTTCACTCTTTTCGTCAATGTCAACCATAGCTTTCTTCTTGTCCAATCCCGAAATTGTTGAGAGACAACCATCCTTCACATGGTTTTCACCCAAAACCAGATTTCGACCTTCACCCAAAACCAGATTTTCATCTTCCTCATCATGCAACACCCCATGAAGAACATCAGCATGCTTGGCTTCAATATCAGCCCCATTAGCTTCAATTTCGTGCCCAACATTACCAATACCCGAAAGTGAAGCAAAAGCACCAGATTTTGGCCCATTCTTGACACATCTCTCACCCAAAACCAGATTACCATCTTCCCCATCATGCACCACCCTATGAAGAACATTAACATGCTTCCCATCTTCCTCATCATGCACCACCCTATGAAGAACATCACCATGCTTGCCTTCAATCCCATTTGCACATGCCTTGTTGCCCATTTTACCATTACTAATCTGATTCTTAAAACTATGCAAAACATGTTGCTTGCTTAACAACAATTTTGAAGAAGCATCACAAGAGATCCTACCTCCAATAGCTATGTCAAATGCATCATCACCAGCAGCTCTCTTCTCTAGTTCTCGAACCTTCATACGTTGAATCTTCATATTAAGACCCAAATCTGAATCTTTCATAAAACCATCATGATAGCCCTTTATTCCACCATTTTTTACATCACCAACAGTTGGTGAACCACCAACCATGGCTCCAACTAGAACACCAAGAAGAAGATGAAGATCACACCCCAACAATAAGGAAAAAATTCAGCTCAAAATCACAAGCATACCATGGCACAAAACAAGCTAAAAAACTGCCCAGAAAATGACCAGTAAACCTATAGCTAAAGAAGAATGAAAATTGAGCTTGTAATCATCAAAAGAAATCAATAATGATCCCAAAGAGAGAATAGAAAAAAATCAAGAAGAACACTAAAAAAATTCTAAAGAGAAGGCAGAGCATTTTCTCTCTCAAAAATTCTACCACTTCCCATTCCTGTTCTAGAGATTTAGCATTAAAGAGATGATTATTCTCTAAAATATTCTAGGTTTTTTTTTATATCAAGCTATATATAGGCGTTTTTCATTCAATAAAAAGGGACAGCATATTGTTAATAAAAAAGTGTTCTATACTTAGCGCACACATTAATTCACTCACTCTTCTAAAACTCCGCCTTAGATCCTTAGAAACCGATTGCAGACTTGCTCGAATTTTCTTTGAAAATGCCACTAATGTGTCAGACGAGCTTAGTTGGTTTAATATTTTAGAATCATTTGAATCTGCTAAGTATAGAGTCCAAATTCAGATAGAAGCTAAGGTGTTAAGAATTTGAAGTTGTCTTCAAACTGTGTTAGATCTTTCTTCCTAGACACTGTGTCTAGAGACATACGGTAGTTTCTCACGTTAGGGACTTCGACGAGTAGGCTTTGTTGCCCATAGCCAGGAGAGCCTAGGGCGTTTGTAGCCGTAAAGCTTTGTTAGATCCCTGTGAATTTGATCCACGGATCAAAAAAGATGTCTAGTCTGATTAGGTCTTTATCATCTACGATGGCAACTACTTCTTCTTCCACATCATCTTCATCTTCATTTGCTCCTCTTTCTCTCAGCAAAAACAAAGAGATGATAGAAATAGCCGATGTAGAAGAAAGTCTCCACAATTGGAGCATTCCTAAAGTTTCTGCAGATAAGGTGTATAAAGTTAGTTCTTTCAATTTTAAAAGTAAATATTTTATTAAAACTATAAAGGAAACAATCTTTGTATCCAGAGACAACACACAAATAAACCTTTTACCAAAAAATTCTTTGATCAGCACAAAAAGCAGTTCAAATATGTGCATCTTGGGTTAGTACAAGTGGCTTTAAAACCACTGGTACGAGAAGGGTTGAGGACGACAGCTCTTATTTGTGTAAGAGACAAGAGACATGAAGGGTTCAAAGACTCGCTCTTTGGATGTATTGAGACCAGTCTACATGCAGGTCCAGTCTACTTTGACTGCTGCCCAGATATCTTAGTAGATGTAAGGAATGAGAATGTTTCAGACTCTCTTGTCCTTGATCTAAAGACTAGTGGCTTCAGAATGGCTGAAGGTACTAGCTGTTTGGCAATTGTGTACAGAGTCTACTGAAAGGTGATGAATTCCATCACTCCAGATCTCCGAGTTAAAGAGATTGTACACTACAAGAAGGGCTACACGACCTTATTTAGGGTGAATCCAGCATCCTCCAAATTGGTGGTCTCAAAAACTATAGCCTGGGATGAGATCCAACTTCCAAATGATTGGGTACTAGAATCATCTGTACCTCCAAAGCCTATGCAAAATAATGAGATCGAAAGTATCATCGAATTCGATGACGGATCTGTCGAATTGAAGTTTGACTCCTCTCGAAGGGTTAGACTAAATAGCGACAATATTTCTTGGATTGTGATGGGTGACTTTAATGCTATTAAGTCTTCGGTTGAGAGTGTTGGAGGCTCCAATTCTTGGCCACATTGGAAAGATGACTTTTCTAATTGTTTAGCTGAGTCTGGGTTGGATGATCTGCGATTTAATGGGTGCTTCTATACTTGGTCTAATCATCGTACGGTTGATCCTATTCTTCGAAAGTTAGATCGAGCTTTGGTCAACTTGAATTGGGATATTTCCTTTCGAGGTTCAGAGGCGCATTTTCTTCCTTCTAGTGTTTCTGATCACTCTCCTATGATTGTTAAGATTGTGGATCTCCCTCGGCGACGGGTGCTTTTTAAGTTTTTTGATTTCCGGGCGGATCATCCAGAATTTTTATCCTTGGTGGATCGGGTTTGGGCGGACAGGGTGGATGGGTCTCCTATGTTTCAGCTATGTAAGAAGCTAAAAAGATTGAAAGTAGAGCTTAAGAAACTTAATAGGGAGTGTTATTCTGACTTGTCTTCTAGGGTGCAGCAAGCTAAACATGATTTAGAGTCTGTGCAATGGGATATTCAGAGGCAGCCTACGAACGTTTCTTTACATGAGGAGGAGTCTCGGTTGGTGAAGCTTTATGGTGATTTGAGTAGAGATGAGGAGAGTTTTTTGAGACAAAAGTCCCGGGTTCAGTGGATTAATTTGGGAGATAGGAATTCTAAGTTCTTTTTTCGATCGATGAGACAAAGATGTAGTAGAAGTAAGGTATTATCTCTTACCGATCAGCATGGTAATCGTGTGGAGGAGCCTAGTGAAGTTAAATCTATGGTGGTGAACTTCTTTGAGACACTTCTGAGACAGCCCGCTGGTTGCCCAAGGATTGACCTTGATTTAGTGAAGCGGGCTCTGCCGAAGCAGATTTCTAGTGATCAGTGTGCTACCTTGGGTAGAGAGGTTAGTGATGATGAAATTAAGGCAGTTTTGTTCTCTTTAAAAGATAATAAAGCTTCTGGTCCGGATGGGTATAATGCTACTTTCTTCAAGAAAGCTTGGTCTGTTGTTGGTGATGATTTTCTTCGTGCTATTCGTTCGTTTTTTAGCTCCGGGAGATTGCTCAAGCAAGTGAATGCTACTGTGGTTGCTCTTATTCCTAAGGTTCCTAATCCTTCTACGGTTGGGGATTTTAGCCCTATTTCGTGTTGTAACACTATCTATAAATGCATTGCCAAAATTATTACGAATCGTGTTCAGATGGTACTGCCTGATGTTGTTAGTCCTTTTCAATCGGCCTTCGTTGCTGGTAGGAGGATTAGTGATAATATATTACTGTCGTAGGAATTGTTAAGGAACTATCATCATGATGGGGGTCATCCTAGGTGTGCGCTGAAGGTAGACTTAATGAAAGCCTTTGATTCTGTGCGGTGGGATTTCTTAGTGGATATTTTACAGATTTTAGGCTTCCCGGAGCAGATGATAGCTTGGATTTCTGAGTGCATTTCTGCTCCCCGTTTCTCTATTTCTATCAATGGCGAGTTGAATGGTTTCTTTACTAGTAGCCGAGGTTTGAGGCAGGGGGATCCTATATCCCCTTATTTATTTGTGCTGGCTATGGAGGTCTTCTCGGGGTTGATGCGTATTATGGAGCAGGAGAGTCAGTTTGCGTACCATTGGCGGTGTGGGAAGATTGGTATTTCTCATTTATACTTTGCGGATGATCTTATGGTTTTCTGTAGGGCAGAGAGGGAGTCAGTTGCTGCGGTTAATGTTGTCCTTGGTCAGTTCCAAGCTCTTTCTGGGTTGATTCCTAATCCTAGCAAGAGCAATCTTTTTGTGGCTGGTGTGTCTTCTGACATTAAGCAAGAGTTGCCTGGGATTCTTAGTTTTCAGGAAGGGGTATTACCTGTTAGATATCTTGGGGTTCCTTTGATTTTTACTAAGCTTATGGCAGTGGATTGTAGGGTTCTTGTTGATAGGATTGTAGCGAGAGTTAAGAGTTGGACTAGTAGGGTTCTTTCTTTTGCAGGGAGGCTTCAGCTCATTCAATCTGTATTGTTCTCTATCCAGGTGTATTGGTCCTCCATTTTTATCTTGCCTAAGTCAGTGGTGATTAAGGTTGAAACTATTTTGCGTAGTTTTCTTTGGAAGGGTTCAGATTTAGGTAAAGGTGGGGCAAAGGTTGCATGGTCTTCGGTGTGTTTACCGAAGGAAGAGGGTGGACTCGGTATTAAGAGCGTTGAGTGTTGGAATAAAGCTGCCATAAGTAAGCATTTGTGGGCTGTCTGTAGCAATTTAAGGTCTTTTGTCTGGGTGTCGTGGGTTAGATCTACTCTGCTTAAGGGAAAGAATGTGTGGGAGGTTAGGTGCCCTGGGGATTGTTCGTGGAGTTGGAAGAAAATTCTGGGCCTTCGGTGTCTTGTGCGGCGGTTGATGCAGTTTCGGGTGGGTAATGGGGAGGATATTTCCCTTTGGTTTGATTATTGGCATCCGCTGGGTCCTTTGGTGGAGGTGTTTGGGTGTCGGATTATTTATGATTCTGGTTTTGGTCTTCATGCTAGGGTGGCGGATGTTAATCAGGGGAGGGATTGGGCTTGGTCTCTTTCCCTGACCGGGAATTGGATGGACATTATCAGTGGTACCCCTGATTCCTTCAGGCCTAATAACTCTCAAGCTGATACTTTGTGTTGGGTTGAGGACTCTCGGGGGGCTTTCTCTATTCGTAATGCTTGGGAGGCTCTTCGGTCCCGGCAGCCAGCGGTGGATTAGTTTAAGTCCGTTTGGCATTCTAAATCAATTCCTAGACATGCTTTCATCTTCTGGCTGGCCATTAGGGGTGCTCTTTCTACTCAGGATAAGCTTCTTGTTTATGGCTTGATTCCGGCTATTCGTTGTGTGTTTTGTGGAGGGAGTTGTGAGGATGTCCCTCATCTCTTTTTTGATTGTTCTTATTCTTGCGAGGTTTGGTTTGCTATTTTAAGGAAGTGCAGATTATCTCTTCGTGCTCGGAGCTGGGAGGCTATTATTGCCATTTCCGCGGTCGGCATCTTCATGGGTGGGTGGTGCGTATTATGCTTGCGGCTGCTGTCTATGCTATTTGGCGAGAGCGGAATGCTAGGATGCATGGCGAGTTACCTAAACCTGTTTCCGTGGTTGTTCGTTCCATTGTTAAAGATGTTTGTATGCGTCTTAATTCCTTATCTGGTGTGGTGCCTTCTCCTACTAATAGGTGGCTTCACCAGTCTTGGGGTTTATCTGACTCTATTTTTTTGTAATTCGCTTGTTTTGCCTTTTAGAGGGTTTGTCCCTTTTGTTGTGGGTCTGTTGGTTTCTTTTGGCTGCACCCTATGCCAGGGTTTGTGCTTAGCTTTTTCTGCTTTGCTGTTTTTTGAGTTTCAGTTGGTAGGGGGCCTGTCCCTTGTCTGACCTTGTGATTTTCTCGCTGGGGTATGTCCTTTTACTTTTGTTTTGTCTCTTTGGTTAATATACTTACATTATCCAAAAAAAAAACTTCGAGTATTCCAACTCAGAATCCAAGTTCCTTAATTTTCGAAGGAATCACTAAAGCATCTGGTATTGGTAGGCCTTCATACAAAGTCGAGGTCCTAGCCTCTTCTAGGGCCTCAGAACCTGCAAGTCCTCCAAGCCCTACACTCTCAGGATTTCAAGATGCAGATGTACCACACATCAATGTTATTTCAGTATCCTCTGAAATAAACAAAGCTGAGTTGAAAGAGATGTTTGATGCACCTAAAAATAAACGAGCTAAGGAATGGTTCCTAGCTACTCTCTTTGAGAAACAGAAATCTTTCCTTAATAGGAAGTATAATTCCTTCCTGAATAAATATAATTTGCAGATGGATTTCTTTGAATTCCTTAGAGGATACTTTGAAGTGCCTGATTTGTTAAATCTTTTTAGGGGGTGATATAATGGTATATTTTGCCTGATTTGTTAGCACCTTTACATTATGAGTTAGTAGTCGTCTTTTAGTTAGAGGCAAGACCTAAGAGTCTTGACCTTCTTATTTGATATGTCAATATAGTTTTCTTTGATAAAGCATAATTATAATAACATAAGAAATGAGATAGTTATGTATTTAAAGATGATTTACCTTTCACTACCTTCTGAATACTTTAAAGTTGAAAATGCAAATTAAGTGGGAAGTTAGAGTGTCAAGTATCTGGAATTGTTATTTAGTTGTTTTAGATCTCTTTTTCTAAACACTGTATTTATGTTGTGTTTCTTCTACTGGGGTGAGGTCTTTGGTCTGTTGCCCATAAGCCAAGAGAGAGTGCGTCGGGTGTTGGTGACCGTTTTGACAGAATTCGGTAGTTTTGAAGTACAAATCAAATACAGTGTCTAGTTTGATTAGATCTGTACCAGATATGATAACAACTACTTCTTCTTCCACTTCATCTTCATCTTTATTTGTTTTCTTTTAGCAATAAAGTAATCAGAAGGAAAGTGGTAATGTTAATTTATCTAAGAATATATAAAATCAAATTTCTTGGTACTATTATCTGCATGCTTTAATAAGTAAAACTATATGATCATTAAAGGTCAAATAATACTCTTAGTATTCCGGTCTTACCCTCTAACTAAGCTTTATAGCATATTTTCTACTCTCTTTTACTCTTTTTGTGTTTATTTTTTAGTTTTGCTGACATGTTCATGGATTATGACGGTATAGACCGTGATCATCCATATAGTGGGTTTTACTCCATATAAGTGCATAACAACACTTATCTCAGTGATGAGAATATTGCACATAGCCTAGCTATGTACATAAAAGCTCTTACAGAGCTTCAAGACATTATCAGGAGTAGACACAACTCTCCTAAGAAACGAAATGCTAAGGAAATTGGCATGAAATACGAAATAGGTTCTTTGAACCAAGATTACTATCTAGCCAGACAAGTAACTTATTATGAAGATAGAATTAATCACTTTAATTCTATCAAGCAATTTAAAAAGAATTTTCTTTCTAAGAGAAGATGAGTCGAGATCTTGTCAATAGTGTTATTGACAAGTTGTCTCAACTTGACTTCCAAGATCTTCCAATCTTCAAAGAAGAATTAAGAAGACAAATCAATTTTCTTTCACAAGAAAATAGATAACACAGTGAAGATAAAAATGATAAGTTTAGTTCTGCTTTATTTATCATGCTTCAGAAATTCTGTGAACATCCTTGTGTTCAGAATTTAGATTCTCGCAGACATAATCTTTTATGTCTATTACAAGCTCGCTGTTATGGCGACAACTTGCCTCCTAGCCCTAAATGTAGGAGACTTGAATAGGTTATGGATCAATCTGTACCTATAGCCTTGAAAAATATGTTTGAGGCACTAGAAAATAAAAGGGTTAAGGATTGGTTCCTAGCTCATTTTTCTGAGAAACAGAAGACGTTTCTGGTTAGGAAGTATAACTCCTTCCTACGTAAATATAATTCACGACTTCATAATTTACGATGGGATTTCTTTGAATTCCTCAGAAGATATTTTGCATTCCATAATATGACCTTTGCTTAATTACAACAAGAATCCTTCATTAAGGATAAATCGATCATGAGGAAAAGTGTGAGAGCAGTTCCTAACAAGGTTGTTCGTTCCATTGTCAGAGATGTTTGTATGCGTCTTAATTCCTTATTTGGTGTGATGCCTTCTCCTACTAATAGGTGGCTCCACCAGTCTTGGGGTTTATCTGATTCTATTTTTTTCTAATTCGCTTGTTTTGCCTTTTATAGGGTTTGGTGGGTTCTTTTGGCTGTACCCTATGACAGGGTTTGTGTTTAGCTTTTATTACTTTGCTGTTTTTTGAGTTTCGGTTGGTAGGAGGCCTGTCCCTTGTCTGACCTTGTGATCTTCTCGCTGGGGTATGCCCCTTTGCTTTTGTTTTGTCTCTTTGGTTAATATACTTACATTATCCAAAAAAAAAGTTCCTAGCAAGGAATGCTCCCAGCAGATTAGTCAACCTGCTACCATATAAAAACAGGTTACTAAAGTTTCAAGTAGTAGCTTTCTTTCTAAAGTTACTAATTCAGTGCCGTTGGCCTATTATAAGCCTTCACCTGATAATCAAGAGGATAAATTGAGCCCTTACAATGATAAGTTGCTCTACGAAATCCAAAAGAGGATTGATGCTTTAAATATTGCTGAAAAATCTTCTAGTAAAGATATCAAAAACCTAGATGTCTTGTCTAGCGCTAAAAATTTGGGAGATATTAATATTCCAAGTAATATTGGTATTTCGTCTTATGCTGACACTAATAAATTGGAATCCCAATTTAGTGCAGAAGTATTAACTGCTTCCCATAAAGTGGTTAACTTTTCCCAGTATAAAGAACAAGCTGACTCTTCTCAAGAACAGGCTGAATTTTCCCAGCCTTATGAGGAAAAGGCTGATCCTTCACAGCCTGATGAAGAAGTAATTACTTTTTCCCAGCCTCAAGAAACCGGTCATAAGCCTAAATTGGATATTAGAATTCTAAATCCAATAGTTAAATCGATAGAACCTTCTGTTCTAACGTTGGTAGAAATCTCTACCAAACAATCTATAGTCTCTACATTAAATATACAAAGGCTAAATATGAGGAATAAACTTTCTATTTATTCCAACCACTGGTTAGAATCCTCAAAGACAAAAAAGATCTTGTCTATAGATCCGAGTCTAAAAGACCTAGCAAAAGCAGGGTCAAAGATAGACCTAACAATCTTCTTAGATTTATTTCTACAAGACTTAATAAGTGTGAAAGACTTATTAAGACTGTAGATTGTAACTCAAAAGAAGCTTTTGTTGAGTTACAAAGCTTAATAAAAGAGTTTCATATAACTCTTTCAAGCATTTTACCTTACCTGTATCCCATTGGATTAGGCATAGGTAGGAGGTTTAAAGCAAATTCTTTTTCAGAATCAGTAACCTGGATTCCATCTTGGATTCCTACTTCTCAAAAAAGGAAAAATTCCTTTTCTCTCTAAAAGAAGAGGTTAAGTATCGCTCCATTTCTGAATAGCTGAATAAACCAGCTATTCAAGAAAAGGTACAACAGTTCCATAAGCAATTAGAGGAATCTGTATGCTCAGATATTCCTAATACTTTCTGGTCAAGGAATAAGCATACTGTAGATCTTCTGTATGTAGATGGTTTTGATGAGAGAAAAGTCTTTACAAAAGCAAGGCCCGTCCAGATGAATAGCAGACATTTAGAAATCTGCAAAAAGGAAATTGAAGAACTTTTGCGAAAAGGATTAATTTGCAAGAGTCATTCTCTATGGTCTTGCCCAGCATTTTATGTGGAAAATGCAACAGAGCTTGAACGAGGAGTTCCAAGGCTTGTCATAAATTACAAGCCATTAAACGAAGTACTGCAATGGATTCGATATCCTATTTCGAATAAAAGAGACCTTCTCAACAGGTTTTATGAAGCTTGCATCTTCTCCAAATTCGACATGAAACGTGGGTATTGGCATATCCAAATTGCAGAGAAGGATAAGTATAAAACTGCCTTTATAGTACCCTTAGGGCATTATGAATGGAACGTAATGCCATTTGGTCTGAAGAATGCTCCTTCAGAATTTCAGAATATCATGAACGATATATTTAATCCTTATATGGATTTTATTATCATTTATATTGATGATGTCTTGGTATTCTCAAAGTCCATAGATCAACATTGGAAGCATTTGAAAACATTCCATAATGTTGTTCTTAGGGCCGGTTTGGTAGCGTCTGCCAAGAAAATCAAGTTGTTCCAAGACAATATGAGATTTTTGGGTCATAATATTTATCATGGCTCAATTACTCCAATAAACAGGGCTATAGTCTTTGTAGAGAACTTTCCAAATGAGATCAAAGATAAACAACAACTGTAAAGATTCTTGGGAAGTCTGAATTATCTAGCAGACTTTTACAAAGACCTGGTTAAAGATGCTAAGCCTTTATTTGCAAGGCTTAAAAAGAATCCAGGACCCTGGATAGAGGCCTGTACTAAGGCAGACCAGAGGATCAAAATGAAGGCTAAGTAATTGCCATGCCTAGCCATCCCTCATCCAGATGCTTTCAAAATAGTTGAAGCAGATGCATCTGAATACGGCTATGGGGGTATCCTAAAGCAAGATTTGGAAGAGAAAACATCCCTTGTTAGATTTACTTCTGGGGTGTGGAAACCAGCCTAGCAAAATTACTCTACAGTCAAAAAAGAGATCCTTGCTATTCTATTATCAGTTTCAAAATTTCAAAGTTATTTATTAAATTAAAAATTTTTGATAAGGGTAGACTGCAAGTCTGCCAAAGAGATTTTGAAAAAGGATGTTAAAAACCTAGCCTCAAAACAGATTTTTGATAGATGGCAAGCCATTCTTTCTATTTTTTACTTTTATATTGAATTTATAAAATGCGAGAATAACTCCTTGCCAGATTTTCTAACGCGTGAATTCTTACAGGGCTCCCAAAAGAACACAGGAAGTTGCTTCTCCAAGCAGCACTAAAAGGTTCACTGCAGATTCAGCATCCTCTAATCTCCAGAGGATGGACGATGAATACAAGCGAACAATCAGAACGCTTGCATCTTTTATTGAAGCTGAGCACTGGGGATCAGACCTAGAATTTGTTGCTCAAATCTATCTGAGAGATCATCAATCTCCTACCATCAATTCTTAAAAGACAAGAAGATAGTTCGAGACTATTTTGATCGAAACGGAATGTGCCCGTATCACTTATTACTACAAGAGTAACAGGTCCATCAGTTACTCTAAGCTGATTATTCTTGATGTATTTTTCCATCAAGACTGGGGCGACAATCTTTTCAGAGAACAGAAGTTCAAAGATCCAAGAGTCAAACCTAACTCTTATGATTTCTTTGACTACGTTCAGGCTTGGAATGAGATTCTGAATTACCAGAATCGTAATTATGATCATAGCTGGTTCATCAAACTATCCATTACCACTAAGGATTTTAACAAGGTTCCTATACCTTATTGGTTTCAGCAGTGATTATTAAATTATGGTATAGTTGGTGATGTTATTCCAGAATGTGTCCTGGAAGCTTCAAACAAGTTCTACCAGCATAACAAGAAGAAAGTTCCCTTGGAACTCTCCTTTCTTTATTTCCTGGCTCTTTATCAAGTTCCATGGATTTTGAGATGGAAGTATCAGTTTAATGAAGATCCTTTCAGTTTAGAAGCAGAAAAGAGTATTACCCCAGCTTTTCTTAGGGTCTTCTACGCTCGTTGGTGGCAGAAATATCCAGTTGATGAATTTTATGCTAGAAATTTCCACCAAAGTGGTTACCAGAGCGCCTTAATGAGAAAGGCAAAGGAAATGAGGTTATTTCTACCTCTTCTTTGTCTAAAGAAGAAAAAGAAGTTTTGTCCCTTGCTAAGGCATTGCTTAAAAAAGGAACTTCACTAGCAACCATCAAGAGCAAGTTGGCAAGTTGCAAATCTCAAACTAAGGAAGAAGACGACGAAGACTCTGAAGGAATGTCCTTTGGAGATTATCACCCATGTGAGGCTGGATACAGCCAGGATCCTACGGATGACGTGTATGCTGATAAGCACAATCTAGATCCATATAAAGTTTAGATTCCTTTCGGATAAGGTCCTGATCGACTCCACCACCTTTATGTCAAGGTGACAAGGACAGGTGACCTTAGTGGGAATCTTCCTACCTCGTTATCATTTTACTTTCCTTAAAGTTGTTTGTTTTGTTTTACTTTTTTAAAGTAGTTTGTCATGATGTAATCTACTTTATTAAAGTTGTTTGGATTGTTGTAATCTTGGAATTTCCTAGAAATTTCATTGATCTTATCTTGAGAGCATGCTCTCCCTATATAAGGGTATGACACTTCTCATTGTAGGCATCGATTGTTTATCCTAGAACTTCCATTGTAAAGAGTGTAGTACTTCATCTTGTAAAATATTCCTCTCTTTGAATGTAAGATATTTCTTCTTCTTTTACAAATTTTTCACTTTCTTTTATTTTGTTTTGATTCTTTTATAGCGTTCTACACTCTGATTATTCATACTCCAAGCTAGTATGCTCTAAGCTTACAGCATAGTCTGATCTTGCTTATCAGAACGCTCAAGGAATGGTATCAAAGACTTGTCTTTCTTTTTAGAGGGTGATATAGTATGATTAATTCACTCACTCTTCTAAAAGTCTGCCTTAGATCCTTAGAAACCGACTGCAGACTTACTCGAATTTTCTTTGCAAATGCCACTAATGTGTCAGACGAGCTTACTTGGTTTAATATTCTAGAATCCTTTGAATCTGCTAAGTATAGAGTCCAAATTCATATAACTTATCGGAAGGACTATTGAACTCATCAGATTTTTTCGTCCGTGGCGTTCAATCTCGACTGTTTGTGGTGTCCTCCTTTTATACCAAGGTTCTTACCTTCATATAGGTAACGGGTCGCAGTTTTCATACGAATTTGATTGTAGAACGATCCTTGAAGTCTAAACTGGTGTTGGGTTTCGTCACAAGTTGGCGTGGTTCATATCACTAAGAAATCCCATCGCACAAAATCGTAGGCTTTCATTAAATCTATCTTTAGCGCACACCTAGGAGGACCCCCATTACGATGATAGTTTCTCAATAATTCCTGCAACAGTAAAATATTGTCACTAATTCGCCTACTAGCAACAAAGGCCAACTGAGAAGAACAAACAACATCAAGCAACACCTTCTGAACTCGATTTGTAATAATTTTGACAATACATTTGTATTACAACAAGAAATAGGCCTAAAATCCCCAACCTTAGAAGGATTGGGAACCTTAGGAATAAGAGCAACCACAGTAGCATTCACTTGCTTGAGCAATCTCCCAGAGCTAAAAAATGAATGAATAGCACGAAGAAAATCGTCACCAACAACAAACCAAGCTTTCTTGAAGAAAGTAGCATTATACCCATCCGGACCAGGAGCTTTGTTATCTTTCAGAGAGAACAAAACCGCCTTAATTTCATCATCACTAACCTCTCTACCCAAGGTATCACATTGATCACCAGAAAAACGCTTAGGGAGAGCCCGCCTCACTAGATCAAGGTCAATCTTAGGGCATCCAGCAGGCTGACTAAGAAGTGTCTCAAAAAAGTTCACCACCATAGACTTAACTTCACTAGGCTCCTCCACACGATTACCATGCTCATCAATAAGAGATAAAACCTTACTCCTACTAAATCTTTGTCTTATCAACCGAAAAAAGAACCTAGAATTCCTATCTTCCAAATTTATCCATTGAACCCGGGACTTTTGTCTAAAAAAACTCTCCTCATCTCTGCTCAAATCACCAGAAAGCTTCATCAACCAAGACTCCTCCTCATGTATTGAAGCATTAATAGGCTACCCCTGAATATCCCACTACACAGATTCCAAATCATGCTTAGCTTGCTTCATTAGTACATTTCTTCACCTACGTTTGTTCCGTTTTCGGGTGATGATCGGTTGTTTTTAATATTTTTCTTGAATGTGCAGGTATAGGGACTGAAATGAATATTTTGTATCTTTTTATAGAAAACATGTAATTTCAGTAACTTGGTGGAAGGGCCTCGTTGAAAGCATCTTAGAGTTCTGGGGCCAAACTGTAAATTCAAAAAGTTAACCCAGCCATTAGTGAAACGGAGCGTTTCGACAAGAGGATTTTTGCCTTTAGTGAAACGGCGCCATTTTGGTAGAGGATTTTGGTATCAAACAGCGCCGTTTTGATGTTAGAAAAGAGAAAAAAAATAAAAGCCAGCAGACCAGTGTGCATGGAGAGCTTCAGCGCGACCACAGTCGCCTCGTGCTCCTCCTCGCGGTGAAGAAGACCAAACCAGGCAGTGTACAATGCGAGGAATCGAGCGCAACCATGGCTTGCGTGACCAGCTCACGGTGAAGAGAAGACAGCAGCTTCAGCAGCCCTCGCGACCTGCATAGCGACCTGTGCTAGCATGGTGAGCTCGCGGTGAAGAAAGCAAGCTGGTCCAGGGAATGAAGGGACCACGACCGCGACCAAAGCTGCTCGCCATCCTGCATGCGGTGAAGACTTGTAACTATCCAGTATGTATGGCGATCTGTTACCGCGAGCACCGGTCGCGATGCACCGGTCGCGGCGGCCAAAAATTTGATGACCTAGCAGCGGGTTATAAAAGGAAAAGAAGGCAGCAGCTTTGGGAAGTTCGACTTGGATAGACTTTGGCAGCTCCAAGTTGCGGCCAAGGTTGATTTCTCACCTCTTTTGATCATCCAAATCACAAAGCAACACCACAAAACACCAACACATCTCTAGTTTCGTGATTGTTCATCGAAGAAGACGAAGATCGAAAGCGGAGAAGTTCCAGCCGGACCAAAGCGGGATTTCGATTCTTGAGAGCTTCGATGGGTTGTATTTCATCTCATTATTCTTCCGTTGATTGTTCATTAATGATTATGAGTTGTTAGAACTCTTGTTAGGTGATTTTCGGAACTATAAACGGATTTTGTGAGTTATTGATTATGAATATATTGTTATATTATTTCATGATATTATGTGCTTAATAATAATCAATATGTTTTCCATTTCGGTGATTGGGACTGTGTGACCGCCTAGCATTATCTTCCATTTAATCGGTCTCGCTTTATATCATTGTTTTAGTTATAAGTATTTGATTATGAACTAAATTTGTAAGTTAGGGTTTTTTTTTTGGATAATGTAAGTTAGAGTTTTGATGGATCTTTTTCTATGAAACTTGAATGAATTGATTGTTTAATTTGTTGTGGTTGATTATTATGTTGTTGAGTGGTGTTATTGTGCTTAATGCTTTTGAATGTGAAGGCCTACATTTAGATGATAAATTGGTTGTGTGTTATGTACCGAGAGGAGACGCCTACAACATGCTCGATGTAATGTCCACCACAAGTAGAATTAGATAGAGATATACTAATTTACTTGTGTGGTTATATAGGGTGTTTATTATGACTAATGCATTTTCATACACTTGGATATACCATCGAGATATAGGATATTAGTGTATGTGGAATATGTCCGATTTACCCCGAGAGGGGACTTTGGATAATTTAAATAAACACGATCATCAACATGAATAATTAAACTACAACAATGTGCTTTCAGGAAATTCAATTGGATGGATTAGGTGAATTCAAATACCGTAACTAATCTCTCATATTGGTTGTTTGCTCTATTTTTATGTCTTTATATTTTTATCTTTTGTGAGTTATTGATTATGAATATATTGTTATATTATTTCATGATATTATGTGCTTAATAATAATCAATATGTTTTCCATTTCGGTGATTGGGACTGTGTGACCGCCTAGCATTATCTTCCATTTAATCTGTCTCGCTTTATATCATTGTTTTAGTTATAAGTATTTGATTATGAACTAAATTTGTAAGTTAGGGTTTTTTTTTTGGATAATGTAAGTTAGAGTTTTGATGGATCTTTTTCTATGAAACTTGAATGAATTGATTGTTTAATTTGTTGTGGTTGATTATTATGTTGTTGAGTGGTGTTATTGTGCTTAATGCTTTTGAATGTGAAGGCCTACATTTAGATGATAAATTGGTTGTGTGTTATGTACCGAGAGGAGACGCCTACAACATGCTCGATGTAATGTCCACCACAAGTAGAATTAGATAGAGATATACTAATTTACTTGTGTGGTTATATAGGGTGTTTATTATGACTAATGCATTTTCATACACTTGGATATACCATCGAGATATAGGATATTAGTGTATGTGGAATATGTCCGATTTACCCCGAGAGGGGACTTTGGATAATTTAAATAAACACGATCATCAATATGAATAATTAAACTACAACAATGTGCTTTCAGGAAATTCAATTGGATGGATTAGGTGAATTCAAATACCGTAACTAATCTCTCATATTGGTTGTTTGCTCTATTTTTATGTCTTTATATTTTTATCTTTTAATTCATTCTTTTAAACCTTTCGATTATCCAAATAGAAATAGGCTTAGTTAATTTTAGTACTGAACGCCTAAGTATCCCTGTGGAAACGATAATTTACTCATCATTGTATTACTTGTGCCGACCCCATATACTTGCGGTACAAAAAGTCGTAACAAATAACACTCCCTATTAAGTTTCTTAAGCTCCACTTTCAATCATTTTAGCTTTTTACATAGCTGAAATATAGGAAAACCATCCACCCTGTCCGCCCAAACCCGATCCACCAAGGATAAAAATTTTGTATGATCCGCCCAGAAATCAAAAAAACTTAAAAGACACCCGTTGCCGAGGGAGATCCACAATCTTAACAATCATAGGAGAGTGATCATAAACACTGGAAGTTAGAAAATGTGCCTCTGAACCTCGGAAAGAAATATCCCACTTTAAATTAATCAAAGCGCGATCTAAGTTCCGAAGAATAGGATCAACCGTATAATGATTAGACCATGTATAGAAACACCCATTAAATCGCAGATCATCCAACCTAGACTCAGCTAAACAATTAGAAAAGTCATCTTTCGAATGCGGCCAAGAATTGGATCCTCCAACACTTTCAACCGAAGACTTAAATAGCATTAAAGTCACCCATCACAATCCAAGCAAAATTCTCCCATTCCACTCCGTGGGCCACTAAATTAGTCCAGAACGCCTCCCTACGAACATTACAATTATCACTGTACACAATCGAAATCATACACTTCCAATTAGAATTAACAGAAGAAACTCTACAATGAATAACTTGTTCAGAAGATCCGACAACTAAAACAGTAACATCAAATGGATTGCAGCAAACCCAAATCCTCCCCAAAGAGGAAAAATTATAATTGCACTCCATCTTCCAAGACCGGTTAATAGTCTTAAGAATAACATCATTATTTTTCTTTAGAACTTTCGTTTCCACTAAACCACATAAAGGCAATTTCTCATCTTTAATCAAACTGCGAGTCTCTCTTTGCTTCAAAGGGTCATTAAGACCCCTAATATTCTCGCACCCAAATATCATAATAAATACACAAAGATAAGAAAAAACCCCCACAAATACTATCTCCACTTACCCCCCTTAGGGGAGGAGTGCTTCTTATTCTTCTTACCCTTACTACTAGAACCTTTCTTCTTCTTTTTCTTTTCCAAAGAATCCTTAACTTTTAAAGCCAAAGCATTACGAGGAGGACTAGAATCAATACCATCCTCACCATGACCAGCCTCATCATTATCACAAAGAGCAACCCTGTCATCAACATAAACTTTAGCCCCATCCTTACAAAGAACAGCCTCTGCATCACAAACAGTGTCCAAATTTAGAGTATGCTCATTGCCCTCCATTGGCACTAAAGTAAGATGATTATCAACATTTTCCACAAGCGGAACACTAACATTGTTCTCTGTAGTAGATAATTCTCCACACTTGTTCTTTTTTTTAACCTCAACCCAAACCAGTCGTTTAGGCACCAAAGAGTCTTATGGCCTCTTCTTCATATCATGAACATCAGCCCTTCCATTTCCTGTAACCGTATTCACCTTGTCACTTAAATCTTGAACACTTTGTTGACATATACTCGGCGTATGCCCAAACACCTTACAAACATTACACCTAGAAGGAAGCCATTCATAAACAGCATATATAATGACATCCTTCGAAGCATCAACCTCAACACACACGCGAGCAAAGCTAAGGTAATGTGATCGACATGCAATGGAATGCCTAAAGCACTAACTACAAAACTCAGGCCCTTAGAAGTCCAATATTCAAAAGGTAGATTATAAAGTTTAACCCATATAGGAATATTGGGTTGCTGTTAAGCATATTCTCAAGTATCTTCAGAAAATGAGAAACTATATGCTCGTATATTCCCATCCGAATTTGATTCCGTTGGGATATACAAATTCTGACTTTCTGTCAAAAAAGGATTCAAGAAAATCCACGTCTGGGTCATAATTCACCCATGGTGGTGGAGCCATAATTTGGAGGAGTAGCAAGCAATCTTGTATTGCTGATTCTACCATGGAAGCCGAGTCTATAGCAGCTTGTGAAGCAGCTACGGAGGCTGTTTGGCTCAAAAGTTCTTGAGTGATTTGGAAGTTGTTCCAGATATAGATAGGGCCATGACACTTTTTATTGTGATAATAGTGGAGCTGTGGCCAATTCTAAAGAACCAAGAAGCCACAAAAGAGGGAAGCATATAGAGAGAAAATATTATCTCATCAGAGAGATAGTGCAGCAAGAAGACTTGGTCGTGACGAAGATTGTGTTGCAAGATAACTTAGCTGATCCATTTATGAAGACCTTGATGGCTAAAGTGTTTGAAGGTCACCTAGAGGGTTTAGGATTACGAGACATGTCCCATCTGCTTTAGTGTAAGTGGAAGATTATTGGGATTTATACTCTAAAGCTTGTAATATATTCGTATTGTGCAAGAGCATCCTAGATTGTAAGATGTAATGAGTATATAATAGTCAGAGAGGATTCATTTTAAGACATGCAATTTAAAGAGTCCGTGGAGAGCAAACAAAGCTGGATACTTTGTTTTGTGATTGATCTATTGCTGCGGTCCATTCTGTAAAGTACGGTGATCTTATCCTAAACCACTCATGTAGTTGACATGAGAATGGAGGCACCTTATATGATGAGATCATATAGGACGATTTTTTAGTATCTAAATAGTGCCACATTAGTTACAAACTGTAGTGAGAGAAAATGCTTTGCTTTCTCTCTAAAATTTTCTTAGTGTCTTCATGATTTTTTCTATTCTCTCTTCGTGATTATAATTGTTTTCTTTGATGATTATGAGCTCAAATTTCGTTTTCCTTTAGTTTTAGGTTTGCTGGTCCGTTTTTGTTTTTTCTTTACCAATCTTATAAGTGTTTTTGCTTGTGTTCTTGAGCTGCGTTTTTCCTTTTGGTTGGGTTATGATCTTCATCTTCCTCTTGGTGATCATGAGCACCCCAATAGCTAAATAGCTATAATACATATGGAATGCAAAAAATTAACACCCTCTAACTAGTTGAAACAAACCCGACCGTTCAAGATTGAAATAAGAGAAACTATTCTAATCACTTTATCAATGGAATGATGATAAATAATAACTAGAACAACACTTTGATTTCCCAAAACGCTACAAACTATGAAGTTTGATAAATTTAATAGAAAACAAAGATTTTAAGGTTTTTGAACGCCACAAGCTGAATAAGCTTGATAAGTTCCAAAGTTCATGTAAGAACTTAAAAACAAAACACTCACAAAATGCTCAATATGTTTATATTACTCAAATCTTTCCTTACAAAGGAAATCAGCCTTGTTTATATAGAACATCGGCCAATAAGAGTTACAAAGAAAATAGCAGCCACTAAACACACCCCTTAAATGTGTAACCATCCATTAACTATGTAACTGACCACATTAACTAGAACATGAATGTCGGCCATAAATGACTAAGCCTTTGAAACTCCTTTTTCCTAATCAAAAGATATATGAACTCCACTTAACAAAATAAAACCCTAAATGTTTAAGTTGAAAACCCAACACAATTAAAAACCCAAACTAAAACAAAATAAGCCCACAAAGCCTGACATGACCTTATTAGGCCTTTTATTCTTCAAGATGGGCTAAATACTTCATTCTAACAAGGCTGGACTCTTGTCTTCGTGATTTGGACTTGCTTGAAACATGTTGACCATTTTAGATTCTTCTTGCATCCTTAGATCCTTGACCAAATCTTGACTAGCTTGCTCCTTCGAAATGCTTTCCATTAAACAAGTTAAGGCTTCTTTCATCCTTTTAGCTTTAGCTTGTGTCATTGGTCCTCCATGAATCGTTAAAGGATCTGGATCTTTTCTAACCTTAGCCGAATGGTGATCAACTTGCTGGTCCTCATCATTCCCCCTTTCCTCGAAAGGATTCGTCCTCGAATTAGCACCTTCATCACCTACATCAAACAAAGACAAATCAGAAACATTGAAGGTTGCACTAACATTGCCATACTCACTTGGTAGTTCTAGCTTGTATGCATTGTCATTGATTCTTTGAAGGACTCGAAATGGTCCATCCCCTCTTGGCATGAGTTTAGACTTCCTTTGGCTAGGAAATCTTTCCTTCCTCAAGTGTACCCAAACCCAATCACCAGGTTCAAACACTACTTGCTTTCAGCCTTTGTTGTGTTGCTTCTCATACTGTAGAGTTTTCTTTGCAATTTGTGTATGCACCCTTTCATGCAAGGCTTTGACAAAATCAACTTTTTGCTTACCATCCAAATTAGCTTTTTTTGAAGGTAAAGGTAGTAAATCCATAGGAGATAATGGATTGAACCCGTACACAACTTCAAATGGTGAATGGTTTGTTGTAGCATGCACGCTTCGGTTATAAGCAAACTCCACATGTGGCAAACATTCCTCCCAATTCTTCAAATTCCTTTGAATTATGGCCCTCAAAAGTGTTGATAAAGTTCTATTCACCACCTCTGTTTGCCCATCCGTTTGTGGATGACAAGTGGTTAAATACAACTACCTTGTACCCAACTTGCACCAAAGCGTTTTCCAAAAGTGGCTAAGGAACTTCACATCTCTATCACTCACAATTGTCCTTGGAATGCCTTGTAACCTAATAATTTCTTTGAAGAACAGCCCCACAACATGTGTTGCATCATCTGTCTTGTGGCAAGGAATGAAATGTGCCATCTTGCTGAACCTGTCAACAACAACAAAAATAGAATCTCTCCCCCCTTTTGACCTAGATAATCCCAAGACAAAGTCCATGGATATATCAACCCAAGGCTCACTAGGTATAGAAAGAGGAGTATACAGCCCATGAGGCATTACTTTAGATTTAGCTCGTTTACAAGTAATGCATCTCTCACATATTCTCTCAACATCTCTTATCATGTGTGGCCAAAAGAAATGATCACTTAACACACCCAAAGTCTTTTTTATTACAAAATGCCCCATTAACCCGCCACTATGTGCCTCTCTCACAAGCAATTCTCTTATTGAACATTGAGGAACACACAGCTTGTTTTCCTTGAAAAGAAAACCATCATGCCTAAAGAACTTGTCAAAACCCCTTTTCTCATATGCCCCATAAACATTAGCAAAATCGATGTCAGAATTGTATAAGTCTTTAATGTACTCAAAACCCAATAATTTTGCATCAAGTTTAGAGATAAGAGTTTACCTTCTAGAAAGAGCATCGGCAACCACATTTTCATTTTCCTTACCTTGTTTGTACTTGATGATGTATGGAAAGGATTCAATAAACCCCACCCATTTTGCATGCCTACGGCTTAGCTTTCCTTATCCTTTGAGATATTTCAAGGACTTATGATCGGTGTGTATAATGAATTCCTTGTACCAAAGATAGTGCTGCCATGTCTCTAACACTCTCACCAAGGCATAAAACTCCTTGTCATTTGTTTTTGATAATGTAAGTATATTAACCAAAGAGACAAAACAAAAGTAAAGGGGCATACCCTAGCGAGAAGATCACAAGATCAGACAAGGGACAGGCCCCCTACTAACCGAAACTCAAAAAAACAGCAAAGCAATAAAAGGAAACACAAACCCTGTCATAGGCTACAACCAAAAGAAACCACCAGACCGACAGCAAAAGGGACAAACCCCCTAAAAAGCAAAACAAGGGAATTACAAAAAAATAGAATCAGATAAACCCCAAGACTGGTGGAGCCACCTATTAGTAGGAGAAGGCACCACACCGGATAAGGAATTAAGACGCATACAAACATCTTTAACAATGGAACGAACAACCACGGTAACAGGTTTAGGTAACTCGCTATGCATCCTAGCATTCCGCTCACGCCAAATAGCATAGACAGCAGCCGCAAGCATAATACACACCACCCACCCACGAAGTTGTCGACCACGGAAATGGCAAGACCAAAGAATAGTAGCCTCCAAGCTCCGAGCACGCAGAGGTAATCTGCACTTCCTTAAAAGAGCAAACCAAACCTCGCAAGAATAAGAACAATAAAAAAAGAGATAAGGGACATCCTCACAACTCCCTCCACAAAACACACAACGAATAGCAGGAATCAAGCCATAAACAAGAAGCTTATCTTGAGTAGAAAGAGCACCCCTAATGGCCAGCCAGAAGATGAAAGCATGTCCAGGAATTGATTTAGAATGCCAAACGGATCTAAACCAATCCACCGCTGGCTGCCGGGACCGAAGAGCCTCCCAAGCATTACGAATAGAGAAAGCCCCCCAAGAGTCCTCAACCCAACACAAAGTATCAGCTTGAGAGTTATTAGGCCTGAAGGAATCAGGGTACCACTGATAATGTCCATCCAATTCCCGGTCAGGGAACGAGGACAAGCCCAATCCCTCCCCTGAATAACATCCGCCACCCTAGCATGATGACCAAAACCAGAATCATAAATAATCCGTCGCCCAAACACCTCCACCAAAGGACCCAACGGATGCCAATAATCAAACCAAAGGGAAATATCCTCCCCATTACCCACCCGAGACTGCATCAACCGCCGAACAAGACACCGAAGGCCCAGAATTTTCCTCCAACTCCACGAGCAATCCCCAGGGCACCTAACCTCCCACACATTCTTTCCCTTAAGCAGAGTAGATCTAACCCACGACACCCAGACAGAAGACCTCAAATTGCTACAGACAGCCCACAAATGCTTACTTATGGCAGATTTATTCCAACACTCAACGCTCTTAATACCGAGTCCACCCTCTTCCTTCGGTAAAAACACTGAAGACCATGCAACCTTTGCCCCACCTTTACCTAAATCTGAACCCTTCCAAAGAAAACTATACAAAGTAGTTTCAACCTTAATCACCACTGACTTAGACAAGATAAAAATGGAGGACCAATACACCTGGATAGAGAACAATACATATTGAATGAGCTGAAGCCTCCATGGAAAATAAAGAATCCTACTAGTCCAACTCTTAACTCTCGCTACAATCCTATCGATAAGAACCATACAATCCACTGCCATAAGCTTAGTAGAAATCAGAGGAATCCCGAGATATCTGACAGGTAATACCCCTTCCTGAAAACCTAGAATCCCAAGCTAATCTTGCTTAATCTCATAAGACACACCAGCCACAAAAAAATTGCTCTTGTTAGGATTAGGAATCAACCCAGAAAGAGCTTGGAACTGACCAAGGACAACATTAACCGCAGCAACTGACTCCCTCTCTGCCCTACAGAAAACCATAAGACCATCCGCAAAGCATAAATGCGAAATACCAATCTTCCCACACCGCCAATGGTATGCAAACTGACTCTCCTGCTCCATAATACGCATCAACCCCGAGAAGACCTCCATAGCCAGCACAAATAAATAAGGGGACATAGGATCCCCCTGCCTCAAACCTCGGCCACTAGCAAAGAAACCATTCAACTCTCCATTGATAGAAATAGAGAAACGAGGAGTAGAAATGCACTCAAAAATGCAAGCTATCATCTGCTCCGGGAAGCCTAAAATCTGTAAAATAGCCCCTAAGAAATCCCACCGCACAGAATCATAGGCTTTCATTAAATCTACCTTCAGCGCACACCTAGGATGACCCCCATCACGATGATAGTTCCTTAACAATTCCTGCGACAGTAATTTATTATCACTAATCCTCCTACCAGCAACGAAGGCCGACTAAAAAGGACTAACAACATCAGGCAGCACCATCTGAACACGATTCGCAATAATTTTGGCAATGCATTTGTAGATAGTGTTACAACACGAAATAGGCCTAAAACCCCAACCTTAGAAGGATTAGGAACTTTAGGAATTAGAGCAACCACAGTAGCATTCACTTGCTTGAGCAATCTGCCAGAGCTAAAAAAACGAACGAATAGCACGAAGAAAATCATCACCAACAACAGACCAAGCTTTCTTGAAGAAAGTAGCATTATACTCATCCGGACCAGGAGCTTTATTATCTTTTAAAGAGAACAAAACTGCCTTAATTTCATCATCACTAACCTCTCTACCTAAGGTAGAACACTGATCACTAGAAATCTGCTTCGGGAGAGCCCGCCTCACTAAATCAAGGTAAATCCTTGGACAACCAGCAGGCTGTCTCAGAAGTGTCTCAAAGAAGTTCACCACCGTAGATTTAACTTCACTAGGCTCCTCCACACGATTACCATGCTCATCGGTAAGAGATAATACCTTACTCCTACTATATCTTTGTCTCATCGATCGAAAAAAGAACTTAGAATTCCTATCTCCCAAATTAATCCACTGAACCCGGGACTTTTGTCTCAAAAAACTCTTCTCATCTCTACTCAAATCACCATAAAGCTTCACCAACCGAGACTCCTCCACATGTAAAGAAACGTTCGTAACCTGCCTCTGAACATCCCATTGCACAGACTCTAAATCATGCTTAGCTTGCTGCACCCTAGAAGACAAGTCAGAATAACACTCCCTATTAAGTTTCTTAAGCTCCACTTTCAATCTTTTTAGTTTCTTACATAGCTGAAACATAGGAGACCCATCCACTCTGTCCGCCCAAACCCGATCCACCAAGGATAAAAATTCTGGATGATCCGCCCAGAAATCAAAAAAGTTAAAAGGCACCCGTCGCCGAGGGAGATCCACAATCTTAACAATCATAGGAGAGTGATCAGAAACACTAGAAGGAAGAAAATGCGACTCTGAACCTCGAAAGGAAATATCCCAATTCAAATTGACCAAAGCTCGATCTAACCTTCGAAGAATAGGATTAACTGTACGATGATTAGACCATGTATAGAAGCACCCATTAAATCGCAGATCATCCAACCCAGACTCAGCTAAACAATTAGAAAAGTCATCTTTCCAATGTGGCCAAGAATTGGAGCCTCCAACACTCTCAACCGAAGACTTAATAGCATTAAAGTCACCCATCACAATCCAAGCACTATTCTCCCATTCCACTCCGCGCGCCACTAAATCAGCCCACAACGCCTCCCTACGAACATTACAATTATCACCGTACACAATCAAAATCATACACTCCCAAGTAGAGTCAACAGAAGAAACTCTACAATGGATAACTTGTTCAGAAGATCCGACAACCAAAATAGTAACATCGAACGGATTCCAACAAACCCAAATCCTCCCCAAAGAGGAAAAATTATAATTGCACTCCACCTTCCAAGACCGGTCAATAGTCTTAAGAATAACATCTTTATTTTTCTCCAGAACTTTTGTTTCCACTAAACCACACAAAGACAATTTCTCATTTTTAATCAAATTGCGAACCTCTCTTTGCTTCAAAGGGTCATTAAGACCCCTAATATTCCAGCACCAAAAAATCATAATAAATATACAGAGATAAGAAGAAACCCCTACAAATCTATCTCCATTTACCCCCTTAGGGGAGGACTGCTTCTTATTCTTCTTACCCTTACTACTAGAACCTCTCTTCTTCTTTTTCTTTTCTAGAGAATCCTTAACTTTTGAAGCCAAAGCATTACAAGGAGGACTAGAATCACTACCATCCTCACCATGACCAGCCTCATCATTATCACAAAGAGCATCCCCATCATCACAAAGAGCATGCCTGTCATCAACATAAACATTAGCCCCATCCTTACAAAGAACAGCCCCTGCATCACAAGCAGTGTCCAAAATTGCTAAAGGAGTACCCTCTTCCGTTACTTCCAAATTCAAAGTATGGTCATTGCCCTCCATTGGCACTAAAGTAAGATGATTATCAATATTTTTCAGAAGTGGAACACTAGCACTGTTCCCCATAGTAGATAATTCTTCACCCTTGTTCTTTTTTTTAACCTCAGCCCAAACCGGTCGTTTAGGCCCCAACGAGTCTTCATGCCTCTTCTTCATATCATGAACATCAACCCTTTCATTTCCTGTAACCATATTCACATTGTCACCCAAATCTTGAACACTTTGTTTACATATACACGGCGCATGCCCAAACACCTTACAAATATTACACCTAGAAGGAAGCCACTCATAAACAGCATAAATAGTTTTCCACTCCCCATTAGCACATTGAATATCAAATTCATTAATGACATCCTTCGAAGCATCAACCTCACCGCACACACGAGCAAAGCTAAGACGTTTCCTAGCTAATGTAATGTGATCGGCATGCAATGGAATGCCCAAAGCACTAACTACAAAATTCAGGCCCTTAGAAGTCCAATACTCAAAAGGTAGATTATAAAGTTTAACCTATACAGGAATATTGCGTAACTCATCTTTAGACAAGGATAAACTAGGCTGCCACCTTTTAAGAACAAGCAATTTATTCACTATATGCCATGGACTTTTTTCAAGAACTTCACAAGCATGGTCAAGACTATCAAACTTGAAAATAAAGAACCCTTGTTCCGAAGATAAAACTTCTTTAAGGCCAAACCTACCCCAAATTTTATGAACTACTGAATTCACTACGGGGAAAGGAATTCGCTTATCCACAAAGTACCATATCAAGGAAGTTCTCCATTCTTCACTTCCCTCAATAGCTACCTCAACCGGAGGGTTAACTTTAATTCTTCCATTTTCTTCAGTTGGTTTAAAATATTGTAAGGATTCAAAGGTAGAAGATCGTACCTCACAAGCAATAGGAGAAGAATTCTGGACAGCCTTAGCATAAGATGGTTTCAGCCCTTGATCATGCATGGAAGAAGGTGTTGAAAATGGTCCAAGATCAGCCCCTCCTTGTCCAAAGCTACCAAGACCCGAAATTGAACCCAATACCTATTCCACTTGCATCACACTCAATCTCAAAAGTTTTAGCAAAGTTAGGCAAAACAAGCAAAGGTGCTAAATAAAGTTTGTTTTTAAGCAAGTTAAAAGTGTCATCTTGTTCTTTACCCCACCTAAATCCCATTCTTTTTAATGCATTCGGTTAATGGTGCAGCAATGGTAGAAAAATCCTTAATGAATCTTCTATAAAAGCTAGCAAGACCATGAAAACTTCTTACATCACTAACACAAGTGGGTTTCGGCCACTCTCTAATTACTTTCACTTTTTCTTGATCAACATATATTCCTTTATCATTAACAACATAACCAAGAAAAGTAAGTTCATTAGTGCAAAAAATGCATTTCTTTAGATTAGCATATAACTTTTCTTTTCTGAGCACATCAAATACAACCTCTAAATATGTTACATACTCATCTAAATTTTTGCTATACACAAGTATATCATCAAAATAAACCACTACAAACTTTCCAATGTAAGCACACAAAACATGGTTCATCAATCTCATGAAAGTACTAACCATTCATATAGACCATGTTTAGTTTTGAAAGCGGTTTTCCATTAATCACCCTCACGCATTCTTATTTGATGATATCCAGATTTCAAATCAATCTTCATAAACACACAAGAACCATGCAATTCATCGAACATATCATTTAACCTAGGGATAGGATGTCTATACTTTACCGTGATTTTGTTGATGGCTCGGCAGTCAACACACATTCTCCAAGAACCATCCTTTTTAGGCACCAACAAAGCAGGAACCGCACATGGACTCATGCTTTCACGCACATATCCCTTTTTCATAAGCTCACTTATCTGCTTTTGGATTTCCTTGGTCTCTTCAGGGATGCATCTATATGCTGGCCTGTTTGGTATGCTTGAACCCGGAATGAAATCAATTTGATGTTCAATTCCTCTAATTGGTGGCAAACCATTAGGAACATCTTCAGAAAGAGATCCTTATTTTCCTGCAAAAGATCAACAATAACAGTAGGCAAACTCTTGTCAATTTCGTTCGAAACAATTAAAATGTCCTTATACATAAGTACAAGTAATGGCTGCCTCCTGGTTAAAGCTTTTTTCACGTCACTCATTTTTGCATAAACACTCAGTTTTCTTTCACTTAAGCCTTCCTTGTTTTCTCTCCCCTTGCAATCTTTCTTGGTCCCTTCCCAAAGTTTCGGCTAATGAAGATTCAAGCTCTTCATATTGCTGTTTATGCGCACTTGGTCTTCAAAAATTGTCTTTGGAGACAAAGGTCTAAGTTGGTATTTCTGTCCCTCCATGATTAAAGAATATCGGTTCTTAAATCCATCATGCAGTGCCCTTCGATCATATTGCCATGGTCTCCCCAACAACATGTGACCAGCATACATAGGTACCACATCACACCAAACTTCATCCTTATTCTTGCGAGGTTTATGGCTTGATTCTGGCTATTCGTTGTGTGTTTTGTGGAGGGAGTTGTGAGGATGTCCCTCATCTCTTTTTTTATTGTTCTTATTCTTGCGAGGTTTGGTTTGCTCTTTTAAGGAAGTGCAGATTACCTCTGCGTGCTCAGAGCCGGGAGGCTACTATTCTTTGGTCTTGCCATTTTTGTGGTCGGCGACTTCGTGGGTGGGTGGTGTGTTTTATACTTGCGGCTGCTGTCTATGCTATTTGGCGTGAGCGGAATGCTAGGATGCATGGCGAGTTACCTAAACTTATTGCCGTGGTTGTTCGTTCCATTGTTAGAGATGTTTGTATGCGTCTTAATTCCTTATCTGGTGTGATGCCTTCTCCTACTAATAGGTGGCTACACCAGTCTTGGGATTTATCTGATTCTATTTTTTTGTAATTCGCTTGTTTTGCCTTTTAGGGGGTTTGTCCCTTTTGCAATCGTTCTGGTGGTTTCTTTTGGCTGTAACCTATGATAGGGTTTGTGATTAGCTTTTATTGCTTTGCTATTTTTTGAGTTTCGGTTGGTAGGGGGCCTGTCCCTTGTCTGACCTTGTGATCTTCTTGCTGGGGTATGCCCCTTTACTTTGGTTTTGTCTCTTTGGTTAATATACTTACATTATCAAAAAAAAAACCTCATCCTTATATCTACCAATTGAAAAAGAAACTAACACTTACCGATTTAGCTTCACAACACCACTATCATTCAACCATTGTAACTTGTATGGTTTTGGATGTTTAATAGTAGGTAATTTCAGTTTCTCCATAAGCAAGGTACTTGCCACATTTGTACAACTTCCACTATCAACAATCACATTACACAACTTGTTAGCAATCAAACAATGAGTATGAAACAAATTTTCACGTTGTTCACCATGTTCATTATTTTTACTTTGCAAACAAAGTTTGCGTTGTACAACCAAATTTTCTCCACTAGCATACTCTACATCACTAGCATCTTCTAAATGTGGCATGTCATCTTCATCCTCTCTCTCACTTTCGGATTCAACTGCCCCATCCCTCATGGTCATTACCTTTTTATTAGGATATCCACGTGCCACATGACCATGTCCAAGGCACTTAAAACACCTAATGCCTCTAGTTTGATTAGGTTGATTCTCACCTCTACTCTTGCTGCCTATTTCATTTTTGCTTTTAGTTTTATCAATTTTAGGCTTAACAATGGGTTTATCATCCTTTTTACTCCAATTTAGTTTCCAAGAAGAAGAAGAACCCGAATAAGGTTTTGAATCATACCTGGTGCCTTTTCTTTTTAGTTGCCTTTCAATCTTCATGGCCACATTGACCATGTCCTCAATCTCCATATAATGTTGCAACTCCACAAGATTAGCAATGTTCTTGTTTAACCCACTCAAAAACTGAGCCATGGTGGCCTCACGGTCCTCCTCCACATTAGCCCTTATCATGGCTATCTCCATCTCCTTATGATATTCTTCTACACTCATGGAACCTTGTGTCAAAGTTTGCAGCCATTGATGCAAATCCCTATAGTAATGGCTAGGGAGAAATGTCCTCCTCATGATTTGTTTCATCTCCAACCAAGTCTCTACAGGTCTTTCACCATTTCTACGCCTGTCTTTACACAATTGATCCCACCAAACTATAGCATAATCACAAAATTCAACAGCAGCTAGTTTTACCTTTTTCACTTCGGAGTAGTTATGGCATTCAAAGATCGGCTCCACTTTTTGTTCCCATTCCAAATAGGCATCCGGATTGTTCTTCCCTTGAAAAGAAGGAATTTTCATTTTGATGCTGCCTATGTTTCGGTCCATACCATCAAAACGTCTTCTCCTAGTTTGTCTCCTAGGATTAACATCTTGATCAATTATGGCCATTATTCGTGTCTTCTCCACCATCATATACATCGTTGAAAATGGCTGGTTGTCTTCCACGCCGTGGTTCTCCTTGCAATTTGGTAATTGCTTCATCATGTCTTTCTAGATGATCTCTTATATCTCCCATCACCCTGAACATACGTTCAAATTGTTGCTACATTGTTTGAATCACTTGATCGTTTGAGGAAGAACTCACTTTTTTATCTTTGTTAGACATGTTTAAAACCTGAAAAAAAATTAGAACAGCCTCACAAACACTCCCCCTCACGTGTTTCACTCAAAGAACTGATTCACACCACTTATGTTTCACACAATAAATTGGCTTTTCTCGATGCTAATCTCACCACTCTTGCCTTTTATCTCTCTTGTTTTGTTCTTTGGGTTCTTAGACTAACTAAGGTCCTTAAACAAACAATTCAGATTATGACAAAAGGTAGGCCAATTTAAAGTGGTTTACCCAAAACTTAATGCAAGCAAAGATTAGAACCGAAATATCAATTTTTATGCCAACAAGAATTCTGTTTGTTTTAGTTAAAAAGGCGATATTTAAATACTTCCCAAACCGAAACAAGAAATCATATGAATAAAGAAAATTTTTTGGAATTTTGCTAGAATTCCTTGAATCCGCAATGTTTTTTTTTTTTTTTGGGAAAACAAAGAAGAATGGAAATAACCTTAAGTAGCACAGCAATTAAGATGAAGAAAGAAAAACAATTATAGATATGGTGTTAAAAGAGGAGCAAATAAATGGATATGTAAACCTCAAACTTGAGCCAAGCTCTGATACCAAATGATGGAAATCATTAACTTAGCAACTATACACCCCAATAGCTAAATAGCTATGATACATATGGAATGTAAATTAACACCTTCTAACTAGTTGAAACAAACCCGACCGTTCAAGATTGAAGCAAGAGAAACTATTCTAATCATTTTATCAATGGAATGATGATAAATAATAACTAGAACAACACTTTGATTTCCTAAAACGCCACAAACTATGAAGTTTGATAAATTTAATAGAAAACAAAGATTTTAAGGTTTTGAACTCCACAAGCTGAATAAGCTTGATAAGTTCCAAAGTTCATGTAAGAACTTAAAAACAAAACACTCACAAAATGCTCAATATGTTTATATTACTCAAATCTTTCCTTACAAAGGAAATCAGCCTTGTTTATATAAAACATAGGCCAATAAGAGTTACAAAGAAAATAGCAACCACTAAACACACCCCTTAAATGTGTAACCACCCATTAACTATGTAACTAACTGACCACATTAACTAGAACATGAATGTCGGCCATAAATGACTCAGCCTTTGAAACTCCTTTTTCCTAATCAAAGGACACATGAACTCCACTTAACAAAATAAAACCCTAAATGTTCAAGTTAAAAACCCAACACAATTAAAAACCCAAACTAAAACAAAATAAGCCCACAAAGCTTAACATGGCCGAATGGCCTTTTATTCTTCAAGATGGGCTAAATACTTCATTCTAACAAGGCTGGACTCTTGTCTTCGTGATTTGGACTTGCTTGAAACATACCAAATCTTGACTAGCTTGCTCCTTCCAAATGCTTTCCATTAAACAAGTTAAGGCTTCTTTCATCCTTTTAGCTTTAGCTCGTGTCATTGGTCCTCCATGAATCGTTAAAGGATCTGGATCTTTTCTAACCTTAGCCGAATGGTGATCAACTTGCTGGTCCTCATCACCCTCTCTTTTAGTGTTATTTTGCTGGTCCGTTTTCCATTATTTTGCTTGTTTGCCATGGTGGATGATTCTACTTTGGCCAATCTTGTGATTGATTTTGCTTGTGATTTTGAGCTGCGTTTTGTCTTTATTGTTGGGTTGTGATCATCATCTTCTTCTTGGTATATTGGTTGGAGCCATGGTTGGTGGTTCATTAGCTGTTGGTGATGTAAAGAAGGGTGGAATGAAGAGTGGAGACCTTGTTTCTTCTTTAATGTCTAATGAAATAAAGGGTTGTCATAAAGGGCTAGTGATGGGCTGTCATGGTAGATCATCTTTTGTTGATGGTGTAAAGAAGGATGAAGAACATGTTTCCAAATTGTAGCAAGTTGGATGTGCAAGATCAAGTTATGTTTGATATAAATCTGGTTGATAGTGCAAGACATGGTGGGTTGGCGAATTTGAGTGATGGAAAGCTTGCAAATAGAGCTGTTGGTTGTGCAAATAGGATTGAAGACAAGCATGGTGATGTTCTTCATGGGGTGATGCATGTTGAGGAAGATGAAAATCTGGTTTTGGGTGAAAATTGTGTTAAGGTTGGTTGTCTTTCAACTATTTTGGGATTGGACAAGAAGAAAGGTGTGGTTGACATTGGTGAAAAGGGTGAAGACTTGTTGAATGAGGTGTTGCATAAAGATAATAATTGACAAAGTTTTCAAATGGTGGTTGGAGACATGTGCAATGGGCAAATTCAAAGGATGGATAATTCTCATGGGCGGATTTTTCAAAATAAGGATGCTAATGTTGACATTAATGGCCAAAATTGTCAAAGGAAGGTGGTTATTGATGACTTTCCTTCACTAAATAAAAGTAGTCAACAAGGAATGAGGGTAATAGAGTCAAAATCTGGTGCTTTGGGTTCAATTTTGGGTATTGGTCATGTTGGGCACGAAATTGGAGCTAATGGGGCTGATTCTACAAAATTAGATGGGCCAAGGATTAATGTTATTGAATTTCCTTCGAATTATGGTAGATTTGGACTTGCAAGAGAGAGAAAATGCTCTGCCTTCTCTCTATAATTTTTTTGAGTGTTCTTCTTGATTTTTTTTTCTATTCTCTCTTTGTGATCATTATTGATTTCTTTTAATGATTACAAGCTCAATTTTCGTTCTTCTTTAGCTTTAGTTTGCTGGTCATTTTTCTGGGCAGTTTTTTAGCTTGTTTTGTGCCATGGTAGATGATCTTACTTTGGCCAATCTTGTGAGTGTTTTTTGCTTGTGATTTTGAGCTGCATTTTCTCCTTATTGTTGGGGTGTGATCTTCATCTTCTTCTGGGTGTTTTAGTTGGAGCCATGGTTGGTGGTTCACCATCTGCTGGTGATGTTAAAAATGGTAGAATAAAGGGCTGTCATGAAGGCATGATAAAAGGCTATCATGATATATCCTCTAGTAAGGTTGTTAATGGTAATTTAAGTACTGGTGATGTAAGGAAAAATGCCTCTTTTGGTGTTAGTAACATGCCTCTTAGATTGGATGGTGGAGCTGTCCCCAAATGTAGAGATGAAGTTACTGCTAGTGGTGTCAAGAAAAGTGACGACCTTGCTCATTTTTTGATGATCAATGGGATAAAGGGCTGTCATGAAAGGCTAAGGAAGGGCTGCCATGATGGAGAAGATGGAGTTTTGGGTGAGAGATGTGTGAAGGCTGGTTGTTTTACAGCAATTTCGGGGCTGCATGATGGTTCAGATAATGATCTGGTTAGAGTGCATGAAAGCTATCCGAAAATGATGGCTGATCCTCATGGGCAATTTTTTCAAAATAAGGTGGCTAATATTGACATTAATGGCAAAAATTGTCAAAGGAAGGTGGCAACAAATGACTTTCCTTCACTTGATAAAATTAGTCAAAGAATGGGTGTAATAGAGTCAAAATCTGGTGCTTTTGGTGCAATTTCGGGTATTGGTAATGTTGGGCACGAAATTGGAGCTGACATAGGCAACAAGGCATGTGCAACTAGGATTGAAGGCAAGCATGGTGATGTTTTTCATAAGGTGGTGCATGATGAAGAAGATGGAAATCTGGTTTTAGGTGAGAGTTGCGTTAAGGCTGGTTGTCTTTCAACTAATTCAGGGATGCTTGTCAATAATGTGATATGAACCTCGTCGATTGTATCAAGATTGATGCCAATATTCGTTCTAACCTCTGGTTCGGATAGGAACCGCGACCTAACACCTATATCGAGATGTGAACCTTGGTATAAAGGAGGACGCCACAATCAAGGATGAAATACTCGATTGATAAGTCAAGGAGGAACGCCACAGAGAATTCTGATAAGTTCCAGTTAGTTCTCAAAGAACAAAGAGAAAACTCTCTCAATTTTCATTCAAAATCCAAAAGTCCCTTCTTACATCCATCAATATCCTTATATAATGAAACCCTAAAAATAAAGGAAAGGAAACAAGATAGCCATTAAGGCCTTACAAATAGAAAACTAGAATGGCCATAATTGCCTTACAAATGGACCAAAACTAAAACAAGCAACTATTAAATCAAGCCCAAACCAAAATTATGCCAAGCTTTCTCTTATTCAGCCCACTCAATTGCCTTGATGATGTTAATCAAGCCTTGGTCTTCATGTGGGTTCATCTTGGGCTTTAATAATTCAGAATCAGCCCATGTGTCTTGAATTAGGCCATTGAGTGCTTCTTTGAATCTCTTAGCCCTTGCCCTTGTTATTGGCTCAACCGGAACATGCAATGGATCCCTTGGTGCAGCTCCCTTATTCTCATCATTCCCTCCCTCTTGAAAAGGATTTGTCCTCAAATCGTTACCTACATCAAAAGGAGACAAATCAGAAATATTGAAGCTTGCACTAACATTATACTCACCTGGAAGATCTAACTTGTAGGCATTGTCATTGATCCTTTCAATCACTTGAAATGAGCCATCTCCACTTGGAAGTAGTTTAGAACGCCTCTAGACTAGAAACCGTTCCTTCCTCATATGCAACCACACCCAATCACCGGGTTCAAACACAACTTTCTTGCGCCCTTTATTAGCTTGGTTGGCATATTGCTCAGTTCTCCTCTCGATGTTTTGCCTAGTCTTTTCATGGATTTACTTAACAAACTCTGCCTTTTTCTTTCCGTCCAAGTTAACATGCTCAGTCACAGGTAAAGGAAGTAAATCCAAAGGAGTCAATGGGTTAAAACCATACACAATTTCAAAAGGCGAAAAATGAGTTGCAGAATGTGATGCGACTTTTTGTACCCGCAAGTATACGGGGTCGGCACAAGTAATAAAATGATGAGTAAATTATCGTCTCCACAGGGATATTTAGGCGTTGAGTACTAAAATTAACCAAGCCTATTTCTATTTGAATAATCGAAAGATATTGAATGATAAAAAATATAAAAACATGAAAATAAAGCAAACAACCAATATGAGAGATTAGTTAGGGTATTTGAATTCACCTAATCCATCCGATTGAATTTCATAAAAGCACATTGTTGTAGTTTAATTATGCATGATGATGACCGTGTTCATCTAATTTATCCAAAGTCCCCTCTCGAGGTAAATCGGACCTATTCCGCACACACTAATATCCTATCTCTCGATGGTATATCCAAGTGTATGGAAATGCATTAGTTACAATAAACACCCTATGTGATCACACAAGCAAATTAGTATATCTCTATCCAATTTTACTTGTGGTGGACATTATATCGAGCACGTGGTGGGCGTCTCCTCTCGGTACATAACACACAACCAAATTATCATCTAAATGTAGGCCTTCACATTTAAAAGCATTAAGCACAATAAAACCACTCAACAACACAATAATCAACCGCAACAAATTAAACAATCAATTCATTCGATCATCATAGAATAAGATCCATCAAAACCCCAACTTACAAGTTTAGCTCCTAATCATGGTTTTCAATTAATTAAACTAAATTAAATTAACTAAAACAATTAATATAAAATGAGACGGATTCAATGGAGGGTAATGCGAGGTGGTCACACGGTTCCAATCACGGAAATGGAAAATATATAAATAAACAATATAATACAAATCCGTTTACGGTTCCGAAAATCACCTAACAATAGTTCTAACAACTCAAAATCATAAATGAACAATCAAGGAAGATAAATGAGATGAAATACAACCCATTGAAGCTCTCAAGACTCGAAGTTCCGCTTTGGTCCGGCTTGAGCTTCTCCGCTTTCGATCTTCGTCTTCTTCGATGAACACTTGCGATTTAGAGATGTTGTGATGATTTGTGATGCTTGGGATGTGTTTGGGAGGAGCAAGGAGGGTTGAAATCACCCTTGGAACAGCTTGGAGGCTGCCTGGACTCTGCCCCGAGCTCTCTCCTCTTCTGCAAATTTCTGCAACTTTCATTTTATAGCAGCCCGTTAGGGCTGCGTTTTTCTTCGTACCGCGACCTCCACCGCGACCTGTGGTCGCGGTGGCATGGTCGCGGCCTTCACTGGTCTGCTGGAAGAGGTTGCAGCGCGAGCAGCACCGCGAGGAGGCCACACAGCGCTCGAGCTCGCCACCTTCGCTGCTGGAACTTTTTCTGCACCGCGAGCTTCCCTCGCGAGCACAAGTCGCGCTCGGTCATCGCGCAGCTCACTGGACGCGTTCTCTTCTTCGTCGCGAGCTGCACCGCGAGCTGGGGCTGGTCGCGGTCGTGCTCGCCGTGCTCACTGGTCTGGGCTGGGCGTCTTCAACGCGAGCTGCTGGACGCGAGGAGAGGCGAGAGAGAAAGGTCGCGCTGCATGGCGAACTTTTGTTTTTATTTCTTAACCAAAACGACGTCGTTTTGGACCAAAGCTTTGGTCCAAAACGGCGTCGTTCAACTTAAGTCAATTTCCTTTTTTTGCCAAAACGCACCGTTTCACTTAAGTTTGGCGGAACTTTCTGAATTTACGATTTTGCCCCAGAACTTTCACATGCTTTCATCGATACCCTTCCATAATGTTACTGAAATTACATATGTTCCCCAAAAATATATAAAATCATCATTTAGGTCCCTAAACCTGCACACTCAAGGAAAACACGTCAAAAGCACCAAAAATACTTAAGAATACAATTAAAAGATACGGTTTAGGGGTCGTAAATATATGAAAATAAATGACCGATCAAATACCCCCAAACTTATCTTTTGCTTGTCCTCAAGCAAATCGAAACACACCACGATTAAAAACAAAGAGAAAAATAACTAAAACTAAAATCAAAAACGAACTAAGCTATATCCATTTTCGTAGGATGCAACGATGTCACTTAGCACGTGCCACAAGCCTTTAAACCCCTAGGTGGCCCTAGTGGACGAGTTATAGTCTCGTGAGGGTTTACCAGCTACGATACCCACAAACGTCCTAAGCTAAACACATACATACCTCAACATCAAATTAAGTATATACACAAATGCAAAGGTATAAGAATAGCACAAAATCAGAAATTCAAAATGCTGTCAATAAGTCTAATACACCTTATATCATACAGGACACTGACATGCAATGCATTTATAATCGTGACACCTTCCATATCAATAGACTGCTGATATAATTCGCCTTGACTCTAGGCTCGCAAGTTTTCACTCAATAGCACTCAGAACCTAGGTTATCACACTTTCAACTGCATACGACTGGAATTTATGAGTAAAGAATTTCAAAATGTGTCGTATGCATCAATAATTAGAAAGAACGCACAGATTAAGCAAAGGATCTCATGAAAGGTATCAAATGTTAAGAACGGAAAAATCAATGCACAAACATGTCAAATATTACAATTGAGTTTCCTAAGGAGATCAACAGGTCTTTAAATGGTTGTAATGGGGCTTTGGGTGATTGGCTCAAAAAGAACGGAAATCGGGCTCAACTCACTTGGAAACCTATCAAGAGACTTCATAAAATTTTCAATTCGTGCAACTTCTCTCACGACTACCAAATTTGCTCAACTTTCTTCCCTTCCTCTTCTACACCTTTCTCCTTCAACCTCTTTTTCAACCCTTTTTTCAATTTTTACTTTGTGCATTTCACTCCTTTTTTTCTCATTTTAGCCAACTCTTTTTATTTTATTCTTGTTTATTGGCTATTCTCTTTTTCTGCACATTTCCACATCCTTTTCATATTTTTAACTCCACTCCTCTTTCTCACTCAACACGTACACATTTTTCTTTTAATTGTCTCTAGTTTCCAAGCGTCAAAGGTAACGTCTTACAATTTCGGCTAGGATTTTTGGATATGTAGGTCATACAATAAAAGGCTAATATGCGAGTGTTTGGCCGCGAATGGGATAAGGAGCACGCAATTACGGATAGGAAATCAAGCTATTTAGGAATTCACACACAATGCCTGGATCATATCTCCAAAATCTACTCAATTGAACATTCAGCACAAACATGCATATGATTTTCATAATGCAGTTCATTAACATCCAATGCAAACCTATAGAGATCAATCTAATGACAATAAAGCTCAAGAAAGTGTTTAAGAGTAGAAACAAGAATTCCCTCAGAATAAATACGCAATAATCTCAAAATCTCACTAAGGGTGGTCTCCACTATTAATTAGAGCTATTAATTGAAAGTTGTCACATATTACAATGCAAAGACGTCAAACCTATATGTTTAGATGCACAAACACTACCGGCATTATTCCAAGTAACAACTTTGTACACTCAAATGACCTAAGTATTTACATATTATTACTCAATTTTCTGTAAAGCATGCATATGGTTTCGCTATCCTAATACAAACACAACAAAACACGAAAATACAATAAAAGACTCGAAAAATGGTGTACGTGGCATTGTTATACCTAAGTCTTCCAAACGCATTGCGTATGAGGAAAGTCTAGGTTTCCAGCCTATATACACCAACAAGACACACAAACACACAAACACCAAACAATACCCCCAAACTTAAAATAAACATTGTCCTCAATGTTTTACACCTTACGTACGAAGAAAAGGGGCTTATAAAGAAATAAAAACTAAAAATAAGAAATAAAAACTAAAAACAAACAAACTCGACACAAAAACAAAAACGCATAAAACAAATGAACACAAAACAACATTCCTAATATCCACAACTAACAACCCTAGATATCCACAACTAACAAATCTAAAAAGACACACAAAAATAAACAAAAACAAAATCAAAGAAATCAAACACTTCAAAAATATGTACATCCAACCAAACTTCCCCCGAACTTCAAAATTTTCAACACAAGGCACAACACTTCAAAATGTTCATGGGAGAGAGTTACGAAACACAAGAAAATTTAAACTAAAAAACATTAAAATAAAATAAAAGAAAATATGTACAAGTTTTTACCTCATCGCTTGAGCTTTCGCCCACCTCCCCCATAATTGGTATCTCCTCATTAGCTTACCGCACCATCCTAACCAAATGACTGGAAGAGAAGATGACTCTCCCAGCACTGCATACCTTGAATGCAAAGGTATCTCTTTACGGCCCAAGTGCGGGTTATGCTCAAAAGGCGGAGGCGGTTTGGGCTTCCCTTCTCCGAGGTCTACAGAAACGTATGTATCTTGGTGGCTTTCTTCTTTCGTAGTGGCACTATGGACTAGACATAACTCAAGTGGCTCTGGAAGGGTAGATGCCTCATCTCCATAAAACAAGTTCTTGCTCCCTTCCGTCTCTACTTGATCAACCCAAATCTGATGCTCAATTTGCTCTTCGATTTCCACGGCCATTTCATTGCATTGCACCATAGAATATGGTTCGTGCTCTTGCCATTGGATCTCTGTAGCTAATTTACTGATTTGAATCTCCAAGCGTTGGGTAGATGCTTGAGTATGTTGAGCAACTTGATCAAGTTTAGCTTCCAGCTTCCTCAGGGCCTCATCTTGGGAATCCATTCTTTCATCCATCTTAGACATGAATTTTAAAATCATGTCTTCCAATGCTGGATCAATTTCCTGATGTTCTTGCTGGTTACTCCAATGAGATTCGGAATGATTACTCCACCCAGGATTGTACGAGCTTAGGTAGGGGTCTTTCTGCTGATAATGTACATAGCCCTCGTACTGCATTTGCTCAGAACGGCTCTCAGCAAACGGATTGCCCACCTGACAATCAGTACTCATATGCGGCCCCCCACATAAGAAACAACCCAAAGGTGCTTCATAATCTCTAGTCGC
The DNA here is from genome assembly GCA_003430845.1 of Xanthoceras sorbifolium. Classification (NCBI taxonomy): domain Eukaryota; kingdom Viridiplantae; phylum Streptophyta; class Magnoliopsida; order Sapindales; family Sapindaceae; genus Xanthoceras; species Xanthoceras sorbifolium. The sequence continues at coordinate 738,850 of QUWJ01001477.1, forward strand.
CACTTCCTCAGTAAACTCCTGCGCCTCATACCAAGGATACATGTCCTCCATAGAAAACAAAAAAAAATCAAAATTAATAAGAATGAAAATAAAATATATACAAATCCAAATTAGCTATAGACTTAATCGGTATTAATATCAACACAACTAAAAATATCCCCGGCAACGGCGCCAAAAACTTGATGCGACTTTTTGTACCCGCAAGTATACGGGGTCGGCACAAGTAATAAAATGATGAGTAAATTATCGTCTCCACAGGGATATTTAGGCGTTGAGTACTAAAATTAACCAAGCCTATTTCTATTTGAATAATCGAAAGATATTGAATGATAAAAAATATAAAAACATGAAAATAAAGCAAACAACCAATATGAGAGATTAGTTAGGGTATTTGAATTCACCTAATCCATCCGATTGAATTTCATAAAAGCACATTGTTGTAGTTTAATTATGCATGATGATGACCGTGTTCATCTAATTTATCCAAAGTCCCCTCTCGAGGTAAATCGGACCTATTCCGCACACACTAATATCCTATCTCTCGATGGTATATCCAAGTGTATGGAAATGCATTAGTTACAATAAACACCCTATGTGATCACACAAGCAAATTAGTATATCTCTATCCAATTTTACTTGTGGTGGACATTATATCGAGCACGTGGTGGGCGTCTCCTCTCGGTACATAACACACAACCAAATTATCATCTAAATGTAGGCCTTCACATTTAAAAGCATTAAGCACAATAAAACCACTCAACAACACAATAATCAACCGCAACAAATTAAACAATCAATTCATTCGATCATCATAGAATAAGATCCATCAAAACCCCAACTTACAAGTTTAGCTCCTAATCATGGTTTTCAATTAATTAAACTAAATTAAATTAACTAAAACAATTAATATAAAATGAGACGGATTCAATGGAGGGTAATGCGAGGTGGTCACACGGTTCCAATCACGGAAATGGAAAATATATAAATAAACAATATAATACAAATCCGTTTACGGTTCCGAAAATCACCTAACAATAGTTCTAACAACTCAAAATCATAAATGAACAATCAAGGAAGATAAATGAGATGAAATACAACCCATTGAAGCTCTCAAGACTCGAAGTTCCGCTTTGGTCCGGCTTGAGCTTCTCCGCTTTCGATCTTCGTCTTCTTCGATGAACACTTGCGATTTAGAGATGTTGTGATGATTTGTGATGCTTGGGATGTGTTTGGGAGGAGCAAGGAGGGTTGAAATCACCCTTGGAACAGCTTGGAGGCTGCCTGGACTCTGCCCCGAGCTCTCTCCTCTTCTGCAAATTTCTGCAACTTTCATTTTATAGCAGCCCGTTAGGGCTGCGTTTTTCTTCGTACCGCGACCTCCACCGCGACCTGTGGTCGCGGTGGCATGGTCGCGGCCTTCACTGGTCTGCTGGAAGAGGTTGCAGCGCGAGCAGCACCGCGAGGAGGCCACACAGCGCTCGAGCTCGCCACCTTCGCTGCTGGAACTTTTTCTGCACCGCGAGCTTCCCTCGCGAGCACAAGTCGCGCTCGGTCATCGCGCAGCTCACTGGACGCGTTCTCTTCTTCGTCGCGAGCTGCACCGCGAGCTGGGGCTGGTCGCGGTCGTGCTCGCCGTGCTCACTGGTCTGGGCTGGGCGTCTTCAACGCGAGCTGCTGGACGCGAGGAGAGGCGAGAGAGAAAGGTCGCGCTGCATGGCGAACTTTTGTTTTTATTTCTTAACCAAAACGACGTCGTTTTGGACCAAAGCTTTGGTCCAAAACGGCGTCGTTCAACTTAAGTCAATTTCCTTTTTTTGCCAAAACGCACCGTTTCACTTAAGTTTGGCGGAACTTTCTGAATTTACGATTTTGCCCCAGAACTTTCACATGCTTTCATCGATACCCTTCCATAATGTTACTGAAATTACATATGTTCCCCAAAAATATATAAAATCATCATTTAGGTCCCTAAACCTGCACACTCAAGGAAAACACGTCAAAAGCACCAAAAATACTTAAGAATACAATTAAAAGATACGGTTTAGGGGTCGTAAATATATGAAAATAAATGACCGATCAGAATGCACACTCCTATTATAAGCAAACTCTACATGCAGCAAACAATCTTCCCATGTTTTCAAGTTCTTTTGTATTATAGCACGCAACAAGGCAGATAAAGTCCTATTAACTACTTCAGTTTGACCATCAGTTTGTGGATGACAAGTAGTAGAAAACAAAAGTTTTCCTAACTTGCCCCATAAAGTTTTCCAAAAGTAGCTTAAGAACTTAGCATCTCTATCCGAAACAATAGTTTTAGGCATGCCGTGCAATCTAGCATCCAAAGTAGAAAGTAAAACGTACCTTCTGGACAGAGCATCAGCGACTATGTTTTCCTTACCTTTTTTGTACTTGATCACGTATGGAAATGTTTCTATGAACTCCACCCACTTGGCATGCCGCTTATTTAGCTTGTGCTGCCCCTTTAGATGCTTCAAGGACTCATGATCCGTGTGAATCACAAATTCTTTCGGCCAAAGGTAATGTTGCCAAGTTTCCAATGCCCTAACCAAAGCATACATCTCCTTGTCATAGGTAGGATAATTCAAGGCTGCTCCACTTATTTTCTCACTAAAAAATGAAATGGGACGTCCTTCTTGCATTAGAACAGCTCCCATACCTATTCCTGAAGCATCACACTCAATCTCAAAAGCTTTAGCAAAGTTAGGCAAAGCAAGCAAATGTGCATTAGTTAATTTTTCCTTAATCAAGTTAAATGCCTTTTCTTGTTCATTACCCCACTTAAAACCCATATTCTTTTTGATAACTTCAGTTAAAGGTGCAGTTAGACTACTAAAGTCTTTCATAAACCTCCTATAGAAACTAGCCAACCCATGAAAACTTCTCACTTGTCCCACACTTGTAGGTTTCGGCCACTCCTTAATTGCCTTAACCTTTTCTTCATCAACCCCAATTCTTTTAGCATTAACAACAAAATCCAAAAAGACCAACCTATCCGTGCAAAAGGTACACTTTTTAAAATTAGCAAACAACTTTTCGGTTCTTAAAACACCTAAAACAAGTTTTAAATGTTCAACATGCTCATCCAAGTTTTTGCTATAAATCAGAATGTCATCAAAGTAAACAACCACAAATCTTCCAATAAAAGCACGCAAAACATGGTTCATTAATCTCATGAAAGTACTTGGTGCATTAGTTAACCCAAAGGGCATAACTAACCACTCATATAACCCATATTTTGTTTTGAAAGCAGTTTTCCACTCATCACCTTCTTTCATCCTAATTTGATGATATCCACTTTTAAGATCAATTTTAGTGAAAACAAAATAACCATGCAATTCATCAAGCATATCATCTAATCTAGGAATAGGATGTCGATACTTTACAGTGATATTGTTGATGGCACGACAATCAACACACATCCTCCATGTTCCATCCTTCTTAGGCACAAGCAATACGGGAATCGCACAAGGACTCATACTCTCATGAACATACCCCTTCTCCATGAGCTCATCAACCTGCCTTTGAAGTTCCTTTGTCTCCTCGGGATTACTTCGGTATGCGGGTCTATTTGGAATTGGTGCGCCGGGTACAAAGTCAATTTGGTGTTCAATCCCCCTTATTGGTGGTAAACCAATAGGCATCTTTTCGGGAAACACTTCATCAAAGTCCTGCAAAAGTGAAACAACAACACTAGGCAAAGAAGAGTTAATTTCATTAGTACTAAAACAAGCCTATTTGTACAAAAGTACAATCATTGGCTGATTTGAAAACAAAGCCCTTTTGATCTCACTGTCTTTTGCATAAAAGCTCACTTGTTTTGTCTCTCTTTTTTTCTCATCAACCTCTTTTTCTTTTGAACTCTCACTCTCCTTTTTAACATCCCTCTCATCTTTTAATCTCACTTGATCTTCATATACTTGTCTTGGGGTTAAAGGTACAAAAGTGATTGGCCTTTTATGAAGTACAAAGGAGTATCTATTAGTGTATCCATCATGAGTCACATGCCTATCAAACTGCCATGGTCTTCCTAAAAGGATATGACCCGCATTCATTGGTACCACGTCACAAACAACTTCATCTTTGTATTTGCCAATTGAAAATGACACCAACACCTGTTTATTCACCCTAACTTCCCCACTATCATTCAACCATTGTAGCTTATAAGGTTTTGGGTGCTTCAAGGTTTCCAAATTCAATTTTTTTTACCAAAGTAGTGCTCGCCACATTAGTACAACTCCCCCCATCAATAATCATACTACATACCTTATCATTAACATGGCAGCGGGTGTGAAAAATGTTTTCACGTTGTACCTCATCATCTTCCTTTGCTTGAGCACTAAGAGCTCGTCTTGCAACCAAAAGCTCTCCACCCACCGGGTATTCAAAGTCACCGGCATCCTCCAAAGGTGGTATGGACTCACCATCAGATTCACCCTCTGATTCGATACCACCATCATCCTTCAAAACCATTACTCTCTTGTTTGGGCATTGTGATGCAATATGACCTGCTCCCAAACACTTAAAGCACTTAATGTCACGATTTCTAGTAGGTTGAGAATCTGGTTTACCTTGGTTTATTGTGCTTCTAGCCTTATGATCTTTGGAAGGTTCGGCCTTGGCCTTGAAACTAGGCGGGTCCTCCTTCTTGCTCCAATTCGGTTTCCATGATGATGAAGAACCCGAATTTTGCCCAACCCGTGTGGAACCCTTCCTCTTCAATTGTTGTTCCACCTTAATGGCCATGTGTACCATGTCAGTCAATTCAACATAATGCTGCAACTCCACTACATTTGCAATGTCTCGGTGTAGTCCATTAAGAAACCTAGCCATAGTCGCCTCTCTGTCCTCCTGTACATCAGCTCGAATCATGGCTATCTCCATCTCTTTGTAGTAGTCTTCAACACACTTAGACCCCTGAGTAAGAGTTTGCAATTTTTGAAACAAACCCCTATAATAGTGACTTGGAATGAATCTCCGCCTTATAACAGTCTTTATCTCCTCCCATGTCTCAATAGGTCTTTCTCGATTCCATCTCCTACTCACAATCAGTTGATCCTACCAAACAATAGCATAATCGGTGAATTCTATGGCTGCCAATTTCACCTTCTTCAATTCGAAATATTCATGGCAGTCAAACACCAGCTCTATTCTTTTCTCCCACTCCAGATAAGCTTCAGGATCAATTTTACCTTGGAAGGTTGGAATCTTCACCTTTATACTACCCAAATTATTATCAACCCTCTCTACATACCTATCTCCTCTATTCCCATACCTATCTTCTCTATTTCTATACCTATCTTCTTTATCCCCATACCTAACTCCTCTACCTCCCATTCCACGCCTAAATCTCCCCGCACCCACACTGGACATGCGATCATCCTCCTCTAGGTCATTATCATCCCCGTAGTAATCATGAACTTCTTCTCTAACCGGAACCCTTTCTCTCCTACGTGCTTGGGTAACGGGTGGTGGCTGTTCCGCACGTGTATTTTCTACCCGATCTAATCGTTCATGAATCGGTTCCATTTCAGCCCTTAACAATCCCCCCATCTCCCTCGTCAATGCTTCCATTATAAACTTTGTATCTACCTTTCCTAACACCTCATCCTAAGCACTTTCTTTAGACATATTCGCTGCAAAGAAAACGTTAGTAAAAATAAATAAATAAATAAAAGAAGGTCCTCACTCCCTCACGTGTTTCCCTCAAACAATAGTTCACTCAGTTCCACTCCTGTTTCACACAATAAATTCGGTTTTTACCCTCAGTATATCCTCACCTCTCTTGCCTTTTTCCACTCGTAATTTTTTTCTCAAAAGTTCTTTTCAAACTAACCAAACAATAATCAGGATTTCTTAGCCACGTTCACACGAATCAAAAGTTCTTAGGTTCACAGGAAACGAATCACAACGAAACTGATAATTTTTTTTTTTTTTTTTATAATCACTGCACGAATCAAGAAGAGAAATAACAATAGTTGATATATATTCAACTACACGATCGGTCAAAAAAAAAATTAAATTAAATTTTGTACTTTTTTTTTTTCTCTCTCAGACTCAGATCTGGACACGCACAAACAAGAATAACAGAATATATAACTTCGATCTGGATCAACGAAATCAAGAACAAGACTAACACAAACTTAGATCTGGTTCAACGAAACCAAGAACAATAATAACACAGACAGATAACTTCGCTCTGGATCAACGAAATCAAGAACAAGAATAACAGAATATATAACTTTGATCTGGATCAACGAAATCAGAACCAAGAATAACACAGACAGATACTTAGATTTGGATCTACGAAATCAAGAACAAGGATAACAAAGATAGATAACTTAGATCTGGACACTAACAAGAAGTTCTGGAAATAAGATATAATTCTGTGATCAACGAAATCAAAGAAGAAGAATAACAAGATAGAATAACCTGATGTTAGAGCCCTAAGCTCTGATACCAAATGATATGAACCTCGTCGATTGTATCAAAATTGATGCCAATATTCGTTCTAACCTCTGGTTCGGATAGGAACCGCGACCCAACACCTATATCAAGATGTGAACCTTGGTATAAAGGAGGACGCCACAATCAAGGATGAAATACTCGATTGATAAGTCAAGGAGGAACGCCACAGAGAATTCTGATAAGTTCCAGTTAGTTCTCAAAGAACAAAGAGAAAACTCTCTCAATTTTCATTCAAAATCCAAAAGTCCCTTCTTTTTTTTTGGATAATGTAAGTATATTAACCAAAGAGACAAAACAAAAACAAAGGGGCATACCCTAGCGAGAAGATCACAAGGTCAGACAAGGGACAGGCCCCCTACTAACCGAAACTCAAAAAACAGCAAAGCAATAAAAGCTAAGCACAAACCCTGTCATAGGGCACAGCCAAAAGAACCCACCAAACCCCATAAAAGGCAAAACAAGCGAATTACAAAAAAATAGAATCAGATAAACCCCAAGACTGGTGGAGCCACCTATTAGTAGGAGAAGGCACCACACCAGATAAGGAATTAAGATGCATACAAACATCTCTAACAATGGAACGACCAACCATGGTAACAGGTTTAGGTAACTCGCCATGCATTCTAGCATTCCGCTCACGCCAAATAGCATAGACAGCAGCCGCAAGTATAATACGCACCACCCACCCACGAAGTTGCCGACCGCGGAAATGGCAAGACCAAAGAATAGTATCCTCCCAGCTCCGAGCACGCAGAGGTAATCTGCACTTCCTTAAAAGAGCAAACCAAACCTCGCAAGAATAAGAATAATCAAAAAAGAGATGAGGGACATCCTCACAACTCCCTCCACAAAACACACAACGAATAGCCGGAATCAAGCCATAAACAAGAAGCTTATCCTGAGTAGAAAGAGCACCTCTAATGGCCAACCAGAAGATGAAAGCATGTCTAGGAATTGATTTAGAATGCCAAACGGACCTAAACCAATCCACCGCTGGCTGCCGGGACCGAAGAGCCTCCCAAGCATTACGAATAGAGAAAGCCCCCCGAGAGTCCTCAACCCAACACAAAGTATCAGCTTGAGAGTTATTAGGCCTGAAGGAAGCAGGGATACCACTGATAATGTCCATCCAATTCCCGGTCAGGGAACGAGGCCAAGCCCAATCCCTCCCCTGAACAACATCCGCCACCCTAGCATGAAGACCAAAACCAGAATCATAAATAATCCGTCGCCCAAACACCTCCACCAAAGGACCCAACGGATGCCAATAATTAAACCAAAGAGAAATATCTGCCCCATTACCCACCCGAAACTACATCAACCATCGCACAAGACACCGAAGGCCTAGAATTTTCCTCCAACTCCACGAGCAATCCCCAGGACACCTAACCTCCCACACATTCTTTCCCTTAAACAGAGTAGATCTAACCCACGAGACCCAGACAGAAGACCTCAAATTGTTACAGACAGCCCACAAATGCTTACTTATGGCAGCTTTATTCCAACACTCAACGCTCTTAATACCGAGACCACCCTCTTCCTTTGGTAAACACACCGAAGACCATGCAACCTTTGCCCCACCTTTACCTAAATCTGAACCCTTCCAAAGAAAACTACGCAAAGTAGTTTCAACCTTAATCACCACTGACTTAGGCAAGATAAAAATGGAGGACCAATACACCTGAATAGAGAACAATACAGATTGAATGAGCTGAAGCCTCCCTGCAAAAGAAAGAACCCTACTAGTCCAACTCTTAACTCTCGCTACAATCCTGTCGACAAGAACCCTACAATCCACTGCCGTAAGCTTAGTAGAAATCAGAGGAACCCCAAGATATCTGACAGGTAATACCCTTTCCTGAAAACCAAGAATCCCAAGTAACTCTTGCTTAGTCTCAGAAGACACACCAGCCACAAAAAGATTGCTCTTGCTAGGATTAGGAATCAACCCAGAAAGAGCTTGGAACTGACCAAGGACAACATTAACTGCAGCAACTGACTCCCTCTTTGCCCTACAGAAAACCATAAGATCATCCGCAAAGCATAAATGCGAAATACTAATCTTCCCACACCGCCAATGGTATGCAAACTGACCCTCCTGCTCCATAATATGCATCAACCCCGAGAAGACCTCCATAGCAAGCACAAATAAATAAGGGGACATAGGATCCCCCTGCCTCAAACCTCGGCCACTAGCAAAGAAACCATTCAACTCGCCATTGATAGAAATCGAGAAACGGGGAGTGGAAATGCACTCAGAAATCCAAGTTATCATCTGCTCTAGGAAGCCTAAAATCTGTAAAATAGCCACTAAGAAATCCCACCGCACAGAATCATAAGCTTTCATTAAATCTACCTTCAGCGCACACCTAGGATGACCCCCATCACGATGATAGTGCCTTAACAATTCCTGCGACAGTAATATATTATCACTAATCCTCCTACCAGCAACGAAGGCCGACTGAAAAGGACTAACAACATCACGTAGCACCATCTGAACACGATTCGCAATAATTTTGGCAATGCATTTGTAGATAGCGTTACAACACGAAATAGGCCTAAAATCCCCAACCTTAGAAGGATTAGGAACCTTAGGAATAAGAGCAACCACAGTAGCATTCACTTGCTTGAGCAATCTCCCGGAGCTAAAAAACGAATGAATAGCACGAAGAAAATCATCACCAACAACAGACCAAGCTTTCTTGAAGAAAGTAGCATTATACCCATCCGGACCAGGAGCTTTATTATCTTTTAAAGAGAACAAAACTGCCTTAATTTCAACATCATTAACCTCTCTACCCAAGGTAGCACACTGATCACCAGAAATACGCTTCGGGAGAGCCCGCCTCACTAAATCAAGGTCAATCCTAGGGCATCCAGCAGGCTGTCTCAGAAGTGTCTCAAAGAAGTTCACCACCATTGATTTAACTTCATTAGGCTCCTCCACACCATTACCATGCTCATCGGTAAGAGATAATACCTTACTCCTACTATATCTTTGTCTCATCGATCGAAAAAAGAACTTAGAATTCCTATCTCCCAAATTAATCCACTGAACTCGGGACTTTTGTCTCAAAAAACTCTCTTCATTTCTACTCAAATCACCATAAAGCTTCACCAACCGAGACTCCTCCCCATGTAAAGAAATGTTCGTAGGCTGCCTCTGATTATCCTATTGCACAGACTCTAAATCATGCTTAGCTTGCTGCACCCTAGAAGACAAGTCAGAATAACACTCCCTATTAAGTTTCTTAAGCTCCACTTTCAATCTTTTTAGCTTCTTACATAGCTGAAACATAGGAGACCCATCCACCCTGTCTGCCCAAACTCGATCCACCAAGGATAAAAATTCTGGATGATCCGCCCAGAAATCAAAAAACTTAAAAGGCACCCGTCGCCGAGGGAGATCCACAATCTTAACAATCATAGGAGAGTGATCAGAAACACTAGAAGGAAGAAAATGCGCCTCAGAACTTCAAAATGAAATATCCCACTTCAAATTGACCAAAGCTCGATCTAACTTTCGAAGAATAGGATCAACCACACGATGATTAGACCATGTATAGAAGCACCCATTAAATCGCAGATCATCCAACCTAGACTCAGCTAAACAATTAGAAAAGTCGTCTTTCCAATGTGGCCAAGAATTGGATCCTCCAACACTCTCAACCGAAGACTTAATAGTATTAAAGTCACCCATCACAATCCAAGCACTATTCTCCCATTCCACTCCGCGCGCCACTAAATCAGCCCACAACGCCTCCCTACGAACATTACAATTATCACCGTACACTATCGATATCATACACTCCCAAGTAGAATCAACAGAAGAAACTCTACAATGGATAACTTGTTCAGAAGATCCGACAACCAAAACAGTAACATCGAACGGATTCCAACAAACCCAAATCCTCCCCAAAGAGGAAAAATTATAATTGCACTCCACCTTCCAAGACCGGTCAATGGTCTTAAGAATAACATCTTTATTTTTCTCCAGAACTTTCCTTTTCACTAAACCACACAAAGACAATTTCTCATCTTTAATCAAATTGCGAACCTCTCTTTGCTTCAAAGGGTCATTAAGACCCCTAATATTCCAGCACCAAAAAATCATAATAAATATACAAAAATAAGAAGAAACCCCCACAAATCTATCTCCACTTACCCCCCCTTAGGGGAGGAGTGCTTCTTATTCTTCTTACCCTTACTACTAGAACCTTTCTTCTTATTTTTCTTTTCCAGAGAATCCTTAACTTTTGAAGCCAAAGCATTATGAGGAGGACTAGAATCACTACCATCCTCACCATGACCAGTCTCATCCTTATCACAAAGAGCATCTCCATCATCACAAAGAGCATCCCTGTCATCAACATAACCATTAGCCCCATCCTTACAAAGAACAGCCCCTACATCACAAACAGTGTCCAGAATTGCTAAAGGAGTACCCTCTTCCGTTACTTCCAAATTCAGAGTATGGTCATTGCCCTCCACTGGCACTAAATTAAGATGATTATCAATATTTTCCACAAGCGGAACACTAGCACTGTTCCCCATAGTAGATAATTCTCCACCCTTGTTCTTTTTTTTAACCTCAACCCAAACCGGTCGTTTAGGCCCCAACGAGTCTTCTTGCCTCTTCTTCATATCATGAACATCAACCCCTCTATTTCTTGTAACCAGATTCACATTGTCACCCAAATCTTGAACACTTGGTTTACATATACCCGACGCATGCCCAAACACCTTACAAATATTACACCTAGAAGGAAGCCACTCATAAACAGCATAAATAGTTTTCCACTCCCCATTAGCACATTGAATATCAAACTCATTAATGACATCCTTCGAAGCATCAACCTCAACACACACACGAGCAAAGCTAAGACGTTTCCTAGCTAATGTAATGTGATCGGCATGTAATGGAATGCCCAAAGCACTAACTACAAAACTCAGGCCCTTAGAAGTCCAATATTTAAAAGGTAGATTATAAAGTTTAACCCATACAGGAATATTGCGTAACTCATCTTTAGATAAGGATAAACTAGGCTGCCACCTTTTAAGAACAAGCAATTTATTCACTATATGCCATGGACCTTTTTCAAGAACTTCACAAGCATGGTCAAGACTATCAAACTTGAAAATAAAGAACCCTTGTTCCGAAGATAAGACTTCTTTAAGGCCAAACCTACCCCAAATTTTATGAACTATTGACTTCACTAAGGGGAATGGAATTCGCTTATCCACAAAGTACCCTATCAAGGAAGTTCTCCATTTTCACTTCCCTCAATAGCTACCTCAACCGGAGGGCTAACTTTAATTCTTCCATTTTCTTCAGTAGGTTTAAAATATTGTAAGGATTCAAAGGTAGAAGATCGTACCTCACAAGCAATAGGAGAAGAATTCTGGACAGCCTTAGCATAAGATGGTTTCAGCTTTTGATCATGCATGGAAGAAGGTGTTGAAAATGGTCCAAGATCAGCCCCTCCTTGTCCAAAGCTACCAAGACCCGAAATTGAGCCCAAAGCACTCGATTTCGGCCCAATTACACCCACATCAGACCCAAAATGCAAGTTACCAAGCTTTTCCTTTCTATTATCATCTCTTGCAAGCCCAAATCCACCATAATTCGAAGGTGATTCAATAACATTAATCCTTGGCCCATCGAATTTTGTAGAATCAGCCCCATTAGCTCCAATTTCGTGCCCAACATTACCAATACCCGAAATTGAACCCAAAGCACCACATTTTGACTCTATTACCCCCATTCCTTGCTGAATACTTTTATTTAGTGGAGGAAGGTCATCAACAACCACCTTCCTTTGACAATTTTGGCCATTAATGTCAATATTAGCATCCTTATGTTGAAAAATCCGCCCATGAGAATCATCCATCCTTTGAATTATTTGCCCATTGCACATGTCTCCAACCACCATTTGAAAATTTTGTCCATTATTATCTCTATGCAACACCTCATTCAACAAGTCTTCACCCTTGTCACCAATGTCAACCACACCTTTCTTCTTGTCCAATCCCGAAATAGTTGAAATACAACCAATTCTTCCTTTGGAGACAGCTCCTACTCCATCACAATTATCATCCATTTCAAGAGACCTACTACTTACACCAAAAGAGACATTTTTCATTGCACCACCATTACCAAATTCAGTTTTAACAACTCCAGCTGAAGCTTTATCATGACAGCCCTTCATACCATTGAATTTCAAAGAAGAAACATGGTTGCCATCCTTCATATAATGATAAGTTCCAGTTAGTTCTCAAAGAACAAAGAGAAAACTCTCTCAATTTTCATTCAAAATCCAAAAGTCCCTTCTTACATCCATCAATATCCTTATATAATGAAACCCTAAAAATAAAGGAAAGGAAACAAGATAGCCATTAAGGCCTTACAAATAGAAAACTAGAATGGCCATAATTGCCTTACAAATGGACCAAAACTAAAACAAGCAACTATTAAATCAAGCCCAAACTGAAATTATGCCAAGCTTTCTCTTATTCGGCCCACTCAATTGCCTTGATGATGTTAATCAAGCCTTGGTCTTCATGTGGGTTCATCTTGAGCTTTAATAATTCAGAATCAGCCCATGTGTCTTGAATTAGGCCATTGAGTGCTTCTTTGAATCTCTTAGCTCTTGCCCTTGTTATTGGCCCAACCGGAACATGCAATGGATCCCTTGGTGCAGCTTCCTTATTCTCATCATAATGTTGGGCAAAAATCTGGTGCTTTTGGTTCGATTTCTAGTATTGGTAATGTTGGGCACGAAATTGGAGCTAATGGGGTTGATTCTGCCACATCTTCACAACAAAAGATGGATGGAGACTTGTTGAATGCTGGGATGGAAGAGTATAATGGTCTGAATTTTCAAAATCAGATCATGTGCAATGGACAAATATGTCAAAGGATGGCTGATTCTCAAGGGCAATTTTTTCAAAATAAGTTAGCTAATATTGAATTTAATGGCCAAAAATGTCAAAAGAAGGTGGTTGCAGATGGCTTTCCTTCACTAAATAAAATTGGTCAGCAAGGAATGGGTGTGATAGAGCCAAAATCTAGTGCTTTGGGATCAATTTCGGTTCTTGGAAGTTTGGGACAAAGAGTGGCTGATGTTGGTCCATTTTCAACGCCTTCTTCCATGCATGATCAAGGGCTAAAACCGTCTTATGCTAAAGCTGTCCAAAATTCTCCTTTTGTTGCAAGTAAGGTACAATCTATTAATTTTGAAACTTTACAATATTTTAAGCCTATATTAGAAAATGGTATAGTGAAAGTCAGCTCTCCGTCTGAAGTTGTGGATGAGGGGAGTAAGGAATGGAGAACTTCTTTGATAGGGTACTTTGTAGAGAAGCGACTTCCTTTCCCTGTAGTGAACTCGGTGGTTCATAAAATTTCGGGTAAGTTTAGCCTTCGAGAAGTCTTATCTTCGGAAAAGGGGTTCTTTATTTTCAAGTTTGATAGTGTTGACCATGCATGTGAAGTTCTTAAAAAAAGTCCATGGCATATAGTGAATAAGTTACTTGTTCTTAAAAGGTGGCAGCCTGGTTTATCCTTGTCTAAAGATGAGTTACGTAATATTTCTTTATGGGTCAAACTTCATAATTTGCCTTTTGAATTTTGGACTACTAAGGGGTTGAGTTTTGTTGCTAGTGCTTTAAGAATTCCTTTGCATGCTGATCATATTACTTTGTCCATGAAACGTCTTAGCTTTGCTCGTGTGTGTGTTGAGGTTGATGCTTCGAAGGATATTATTAATGAGTTTGATATTCAATGTGCGAATGGGGAGTGGAAAACCATCCAAGCCATTTATGAATGGCTTCCGGCTAAGTGTCATGCTTACAAGGTGTTTGGCCATGGGTCAGGGAATTGTATGCAAAATGCTCAAGATTTGGGGGGTGATGAGGGTTTGGTAATGAGTAACAAAGAGGCCATGTTTTCGAAAGCGGATAAGGGTGTTGTTCATGGTATGGAGGAAAAACATGTAGGAATTCCTTTACCTAAGACGTCTACTTGGGTTGAGGTGAAAAGGAAGAATAAAGATAAAGATGTTGGTTCGACCAGATTGGAAGAGAGACGTGTGAATAGTGATGATGGGGCTGCTTTTTCTTCGGGTTCAGTCGATGATATAGCTTTAGTTTCTTTGAAGATTCGTGAGGATGATCTTGATTTGGAAGATGGCGAAGAGGGAACTTCTTTGGCAATTTTGGATACTGGTTATGATATAGAGGTTGATCATTGTGATGATAGGACTAGTCCATGTGTTGATAATGGGGCTGTTCTTTGTGATGATGGGGATGCTCTTTGTGATTATGACGAGATTGGTCATGGTAAGAATGGTGTCGATTCTAGTCCTCCTTGTAATGCTTTGGCTTCTAAAGCTAAGGATTCTTTGGAAAAGAAGAAAAAGAAGAAAGGTTCTAGTAGTAAGGGTAAGAAGAATAAGAAGCATTCCACCCCTTGGGGGGGCAAGTGGAGAAAGTGTAGTTGTGGGTGTGTTCTTTTTTTTGGATAATGGTTGTGGGTGTGTTCTTCTTCTTTTATGTATTTTTTTTATGATTTTTGGATGCGCGAATATTAAGGGTCTTAATGACCCTCTGAAGCAACGAGAGGTTAGGTGTTTGATTAAAGATGAGACATTGTCTTTGTATGGTTTAGTGGAAACGAAAGTTTTGGAGAAAAATAAAGATTTTATTGTTAGGACCATTGACCGATCTTGGAAGGTAAAGTGCAATTATAATTTTTCTTCTTTGGGGAGGATTTGGGTTTGTTAGAATCCTTTTGATGTTTCTGTTTTGGTTATCGGTTCTTTTGAGCAAAGTATTCATTGCAAAGTTTCTTCTGTTGATTCTACTTGGCAGTGTGTTCTTCTGTTTTGGTTATGGGTTTGTTGTAATGTGCGTAGGGAGACGTTGTGGGCAGATTTAGTGGCGCGTGCAGAGGAATGGGAGAATAGTGCTTGGCTTGTGATGGGTGACTTTAATGCTATTAAGTCTTTGGTTGAGAGTGTTGGAGGCTTCACTTCCTGATTGTAATGGAAAGACAACTTTTCTACTTGTTTAGCTGATTCCGGGCTGGATGATCTACGATTTAATAGGTGTTTCTATACATGGTCTAATCATCATACGGTTGATCCTATTATTCGGAAGTTAGATCGAGCTTTGGTAAATTTGAAGTGGGATATTTCATTTTGAGGTTCAGAGGCACATTTTCTTCAATGGTTGTTAAGATCGTGGACCTTCCTCAAAGACGGGTGCCTTCTAAGTTTTTTGATTTTTGGGCTAATCATTCAAAATTCTTATATTTGGTGGCTCGGGTTTGGGAGGACAGGGTGGATGGTTCTCCTATGTTTCAACTTTATAAGAAGCTCAAAAGATTGAAAGTGGAGCTTAAGAAACTTAATAGGGAGTGTTTTTCTGATTTGTCTTCTCTGGTACAGCAAGCTAAGCATGGTTTAGAGTCTATTCAGAAGGATATTCAGAGGCAGCCTTTGAATGCTTCTTTACATGAGGAGGAGTCTCGGTTGGTAAAGCTTTATGGTGATTTGAGTCGAGATGAGGAGAGTTTTTTGAGCCAAAAGTCCCAAGTTCAATGGATTAATTTTGGAGATAGGAACTCAAAGTTCTTTTTTCGGTCAATGAGACAGAGATTTAGTAGGAGTAAGGTGTTATCTCTTTCTGATAAGCATGGTAATCGTGTAGAGGAACCTAGTGAAGTTAAGTCTATGGTAGTGAACTTCTTTGAGATGCTTCTTAGACAGCTAGTAGGATGTCCTATACTTGACCATGACTTGATGAGGCGAGCTCTCACTAAGCGTATTTTTGATGATCAGTGTGCTACCTTGGGTAGAGAGGTTAGCGATGATAAAATTAAGGAGGTTTTGTTCTCTCTAGAAGATAACAATGCTCCTGGTCCGGATGGGTACAATGCTACTTTCTTCAAGAAAGGTTGGTCTGTTGTTGGTGATGATGTTCTTCGTGCAATTCGTTCATTTTTTAGCTCCGGGAGATTGCTCAAGCAAGTGAATGCTATGGTGGTTGCGCTTATTCCTAAGATTCCCAATCCTTCTAAAGTAGAGGATTTTAGACCTATTTCGTGTTGTAACACTATCTACAAATGCATTGCCAAAATTATTGTGAATCGTGTACAGATGGTGCTGCCTGATGTTGTTAGTCCTTTTCAGTTGGCCTTCGTTGCTGGTAGGAGGATTAGTGATAATATATTACTGTCGCAGGAATTGTTAAGGAACTATCATCGTGATGGGAGTCATCCTAGGTGTGTGCTAAAGGTAGATTTAATGAAAGCCTATGATTCTGTGCGGTGGGATTTCTTAGTGGCTATTTTATAGATTTTAGGCTTCCCGGAGCAGATGATAGCTTGGATCTCTGAGTGTGTTTCTACTCCCCGTTTCTCTATTTCTATCAATGGCGAGTTGAATGGTTTCTTTGCTGGTGGCCGAGGTTTGAGGTAGGGGGATCCTATGTCTCCTTATTTATTTGTGCTGACTATGGAGGTCTTCTCAGTGTTGATACGTATTATGGAGCATGAGGGTCAGTTTGCTTACCATTGGCGGTGTGGGAAGATTGGTATTTCGTATTTATGCTTTGCGGATGATCTTATGGTTTTCTGTAGGGCAGAGAGGGAGTCAATTGCTGCAATTAATGTTGTTCTTGGTCAGTTCCAAGCTCTTTCTGGGTTGATTCCTAATCCTAGCAAGAGCAATCTTTTTATGGCTGGTGTGTCTTCTGAGATTAAGCAATAGCTGCTTGGGATTATAGGTTTTCAGGAAGGGGTATTACCTGTCAGATATTGTGGGGTTCCTCTGATTTCTACTAAGCTTATGGCAGTGGATTGTAGGGTTCTTGTCGATAGGATTGTAGCAAGAGTTAAGAGTTGGACTAGTAGGGTTCTTTCTTTTGCAGGGAGGCTTCAGCTCATTCAATCTGTATTATTCTCTATCCAGGTGTATTGGTCCTCCATTTTTATCTTGCCTAAATCAGTGGTGATTAAGGTTGAAACTACTTTGCATAGTTTTCTTTGGAAGGGTTCAGATTTAAGTAAAGGTGGGGCAAAGGTTGCGTGGTCTTCGGTGTGTTTACCGAAGGAAGAGGGTGGACTGGATATTAAGAGTGTTGACTGTTGGAATAAATCTACCATAAGTAAGCATTTGTGGGCTGTCTGTAGCAATTTGAGGTCTTCTGTCTGGGTGTCGTGGGTTAGATCTACTCTGCTTAAGGGAAAGAATGTGTCGGAGGTTAGGTGCCCTGGGGATTGCTCGTGGAGTTGGAGGAAAATTCTGGGCTTTCGGTGTCTTGTGCGGCGGTTGATGCAGTTTCAGGTGGGTAATGGGGAGGATATTTCCCTTTGGTTTGATTATTGGCATCCATTGGGTCCTTTGGTGGAGGTGTTTGGGTGACAGATTATTTATGATTCTGGTTTTAGACTTCATGCTAGGGTGGCAGATGTTATTCAGGGGAGGGATTGGGCTTGGCCTTATTCCCTGACCGGGAATTGGATGGACATTATCAGTGGTACCCCTGATTCCTTCAGGCCTAATAACTCTCAAGCTGATACTTTGTATTGGGTTGAGGAGTCTCGGGGGGCTTTCTCTATTTGTAATGCTTGGGAGGCTCTTCGGTCCCGGCAGCCAGCGGTGGATTGGTTTAGGTCCGTTTGGCATTCTAAATCAATTCCTAGACATGCTTTCATCTTCTGGCTGGCCATTATGGGTGCTCTTTCTACTCAGGATAAGCTTCTTGTTTATGGCTTGATTCCTGTTATTCGTTGTGTGTTTTGTGAAGGGAGTTGTGAGGATGTGCCGCATCTCTTTTTTTATTGTTCTTATTTTTACGAGGTTTGGTTTGTTCTTTTAAGGAAGTGCAGATTACCTCTGCGTGCTCGGAGCTGGGAGGCTACTATTCTTTGGTCTTGCCATTTCCGCGGTCGGCAACTTCGTGGGTGGGTGCTGCGTATTATGCTTGCGGCTACTGTCTATGCTATTTGGCGTGAGCGGAATGCTAGGATGCATAACGAGTTATCTAAACCTATTACTGTGGTTGTTCGTTCCATTGTTAGAGATGTTTGTATGCGTCTGAATTCTTTATCTGGTGTGGTGCCTTCTCCTACTAATAGGTGGCTCCACCAGTCTTGGGGGTTTATCTGATTCTATTTTTTTGTAATTCGCTTGTTTTGCCTTTTAGGGGGCTTGTCCCTTTTGCTGTCATTCTGGTGGTTTCTTTTGGCTGTACTCTATGACAGGGTTTGTGCTTAGCTTTTATTGCTTTGCTGTTTTTTAAGTTTCGGTTGGTAGAGGGCCTGTCTCTTGTCTGACCTTGTGATCTTCTCGCTGGGGTATGTCCCTTTGCTTTTGTTTTGTTTCTTTGGTTAATATACTTACATTATCCAAAAAAAATTACAAGTGTGAAGGAACAAAAGAAGGATTAATTATTCCGGCTTGTACTTTTTCTCGTACTATATGACAATCTATCTCAATGTGCTTTGTACGCTCATGAAAGACAAGATTCGCAGTAATGTGTAAAGCTGCTTGATTGTCACAAAATAATGGTGCAGGAGTTGTTTGAGGAACCTTTAGGTCATGGAGTATGTAACGCAACAAAGTTTACTCCAAACATGTGTTAGCCATTGCTCGATATTCAGCCTCAGCTGATGATCTAGAGACATTGGCTTGCTTCCTAGATTTCCATAATATGAGAGAACTTCCAAGGAAAATACAGTATCCTATAACTGATCTTCATGTGGCGCAACAACCTCCCCAATCTGAATCATAAAAAGCTTTCAAAGTTAAACTGTTTTTGGAGAGAAGTAATAATCCCTGACCAGGTGTACCTTTGATGTATTTGAGGATTCGAATGGCAGCGTCCCAATGAGGCATTCTAGGTTCTTGCATAAACTGGCGCAATGTACGAATTGAATAAATTATATCGGGTCTCGTCACTGTAAGATATATCAATCTGCCAACTATTCTTCTGTACTTTTTTGGATCATTTAGCAATGCTCCATTAGTGGGAGTAAGTTTCAAATTCTATTCCATTGGAAAATTATTGGGACATGCGCCTAGGAGTCCAGAATCTTGTAAAATATCCAACGCATACTTTCTTTGTGACATAAAAATACCTTTTCTGGAGCAAGAGAATTCAATACCGAGAAAGTACTTCAAGTTTCTAAGATCTTTTATATGGAAGCGTTTAAGAAGGAATCTTTTGAGATGTTCCATTTCATGTAGATCATTTTCTGTGAGAAGTATGTCATCGACATATATAAGAATTGCTGTAAAAGAAGTACCTTGAGTCTTAGTGAAAATGGAGTAATCAGCCTTTGATTATTGATAACCGGCCTTTCTGATAGTATCTGAAAATGTGGAAAACCAATTTCTTGATGCTTGTTTAAGTCCATAAAGAGACTTATTGAGCCGACATACAGTGTTCTCCCCTTGTCGGCGGAAACCAGGTAGAGGTTCCATGTAGACAACTTCATGGAGGTCGCCATGGAGGAAAGCATTTTGAACGTCTAATTGGTGGATGTGCCAATGACGAGCAGCAGCGACAGTAAGAAGACAACGAAGTGTTGTAAGCTTTGCTGTTGGAGAAAATGTTTCTTGATAGTCAATGCCCTCAATTTGATTATATCCTTTAGCAACAAGATGAGCCTTGTAGCGTTCAATGGTGCCATCAGATTTGTATTTGATTTTGTAGACCCATTTGCAACCAATTGGTTTGTGGCCAATGGGCAAAGGGACTAAGCTCCATGTGTTATTGAGCTGCAAGGCTTCTAATTCTGTATTCATAGCTTGTCGCCAATGTGGATTAAGGACAGCTTAAGCATAAATTTTAGGCTCGGTGTGAATTGTGATGTTAACTAGAAAAGTAGAATGGGAAGGTGAAAAACGTGAGTAGGAAAGAAAATTAGAGAGTGGATATCGAGTACCTGGTATAGGACATGGTGCAGAAGTAGACTGATGTGCTTGAGATGACATCAAGAAATCTCTATGCCATGTCGGAGGTCGCTTATGCCGTGTTGACTGTCTCGGAAGTAGAATAGTAGTAGTTTCAGAAGGAATGTTTGATGGGTCTGAAAGTGGTGGTGAGGTTTCGGCATCTGGTATATTTGTGGAAGGTTGATCAATGCTGAAGGGAACAACAGGTGTGGGTGAGATGGGTTCATATGTATTAGATGTTTTTGTTTGCTCGGGTTGGTGAGGATTGGTATTAGAAGGGCATGGTGGCGTGATAGGCTTCATCTCTGTGGTATCATATATGAAATTAGACACCACAAAATCAGAAGTGGATGGGGTTAAGATAGATGAAAAAGAAAAAATGGTTTCATGAAATTTGATATCACGATTGACAAAAAATTTCTTAGTTTCCATGTCATATAGTTTGTATCCCTTTTGCCCAGTCGGATATCCAACAAAGATGCAACACTTGGCACGAGGTTCAAATTTTTGAATGGGGTGTACAACAGTTGCATAGCATAGACAACCAAAAACCTTTAAGTGATCAAGTAATAGCGGGCAACTATATAGCATTTCAAAAGGTATTTTATTTGATAGCAATGGTGATGGCAACCGGTTAATGAGATAAACTGCAGTTAAAACACATTCACCCCAAAAATGTAACGGTAAATGGGATTGAAAAAGTAGTGCTCGTGCCACGGTGAGAATATGACGATGTTTCCTTTCAACGACTCCATTTTGTTGTGGAGTGTAAACACAAGTGCGTTGATATTCAATGCCATGAAGTCTAAAAAAGTTTTTCATAGATAAAAATTCAAAACCATTGTCTACTCTAACTGCTTTGACATATGCATGAAATTGAGTGTGAGCAAAATTAATAAAAGATTTCAAAATGTTTTGAGTTTCAGACTTGTGCTGCATAAGGAATATCCATGTGCATCTTGTAAAGTCATCTACAATGGTAAGAAAAAATCGTGCCCCTGGGTGTGTTTGAACTTTGTGGGAACCACAGATATCACAATGCAATAAATCAAATGGAGCATGAGTTGATATGGAACTTAATGGAAATGGAAGTCTTGTTTGTTTTTCCATGGGACAAACAGTGTAGTTATTATCATAAGAAATATTGTTTGAAGATAATAGGGAAGAAGCTAATTTAAGACGAGATGGTGATGGATGTCCAAGACGCATATGCCATAGATTGGAAGGCTGTGAAATTTGATGACAGGTGGACATCCTTTGCAAGGGAGGCATGTAATAGAGACCACCATGTTGTTTACCCGAGCCAATCATCTTCCCCGTAGCCAAGTCCTGTAGGACACGAAAGGTAGGAAAAAAAATGGCACAACAATTTAGGGCAGAGGTAAGTTTGCTTACAGAAATTAGATTTAAGCAAAAACTAGAAAGATGAAGACTTATCTAGCATAAGGGCATGAAATGCGGATCTAATCCAAGTTCCCGTAGGGCCGGTTACAAGAGCACATGCTAAGAAATTCAAAAATGCATTGAGTGGGCTAATTCAAGGGATTTGGGTTCAGGCATGTTCATGGAAGCCCATTGAAGTAATGGACTTGCAAAAGGAGGGCCCAACCTTAGTGAATGTAATTCAAGTTAAGGAAGAGGCAACCTGCTGATTCATAGGGATAATTTTAGAAATTCATAACGTTTGAACGGTTAGGTTTCTGGACGCATGTGAGTAGGACTTTTCAAAGCTCATGATCTTATCTTCAACTTTCAATTTGGAATCAGATCCATTGGAGGCTACACGAGGAAGATATGGTCGGTTATTTCAAAGTATCCAGAAGCTTTCTACTTTGACAATTTGTTGTCTTACTTTGACAATTGTGTTATCTTTGTTTGACAATTGTGTTGCACGCTTTTATTGAGTTTAAAGCTTCCTAGTCAACAAAATCACACCTTCCTTTACTTGTTTTCGTTTCCCATGCTTGGAGGGTTGTTCTAAGATATTTTCATTTTCTATTTAAACTCATTTGTAAGTCATTTTATGCAACCATTGGTCAATTAATACAAAACTTGAGTGAAATTTCGTTTCACCTACTTGTTCTTGATAGAACTACTGAACTTATCAAAGGAAGGCTTCCTTTTTGGCGTTCTTGAGTGTTTATACTTTCGGGTTCGTGGATTGAGTATTCATGGGGTCTAGAAGGGTGAAGAATCTGATTTTTGGGAGTTCTTGGGTGTAAAAACAAATTGAGTGTGGGTTTGGGGGTTATATAACCTTACGGGTTCACATCATTTGGTATCAGAGCCAAAGTTCCAAAATTAGGTTTGATTTATCTTTGAATTTTCGTCCTTTTAATTCATAGCTTCTGCATTTTATTGTTTGCTCTTGTTTTTGCTTGTTCTTCTTGAAGATCTTGTGTATTGATTATATTAAAATTAAAAAAAAAAAAAAATTAGAACAAGACTTTCTACACAAATTCTGCTTGTATCCTAAGATTTCTTTGAGTTCAAAACAAATTCGTGCTTGTATCCTAAGATTTCTTTGAGTTCTACACAAATTCGCGCTTGAATCCTAAGTTTTTTTCTTTGTTGACTATTCTAGGTTGTGTTGTGAGTTGTGTTCATTATCCACACATATATATATATATATATATATATATATATATTCTGGTTGTGTTGTTATTTCGTGGGGTTTTTGTTGGTTGAAATATTCATACATTGGTTGTTTCTTCTTTGTTAAGTTCAATTAGTTCTTATAGGACTTGAGGGTGAAAATAAAGAGTAGAAAAAGGCAAGTGAGTGTGAGCACAACATCGTGAAAAGCCTATTAGAGTGAAACACGAGTGAAGTGGTATCTTGAGTGCAAACACGTGAGGATTGTGAGGATTTTCTTTCTAACTCTTTCATTGCAGCTTTCTATAATGTAGAACCAAAGTGATTCAGCACCTAGAGAGGAGAACATGTCCATTGTTCTGAAGGCCATGCAACAGCAATTCGAGCGAATGAACGTGGTTTTTGGGGATATTTGAGATAGGATGGATTAACAAGATAAGGTTATAGCTCGTATACAAAGGGGACAGCCTTTGAACTTGGGTAGACAAAAGAGGCGTGGTGTTTTCGGAGATGTATCTGAGAGAGAACGTGAGCTTAGAAGTGGGGATGATGATGATTTCGAATTTGAAGTTGAAATGGGTAGAAATAGGCCTAGAGGAGGTAGGCATGAAGGAGTACCGAGAAAAGGATTTTGGGGTCAAATTGGGGTAGTTAGGAATCGTGAAGATAATAACTTGGGTAGTATTAAAATGAAGATTCCGTCGTTTCAAGGGAAAAATGATCCGGAGGTTTATCTCGAATGGGAAAAGAAGGTAGAGCTAGTGTTCGATTGCCATAATTATTCTGAGAATAAGAAGGTAAAACTTGCTGTCATTGAATTTTCTGAATATGCTATTGTTTGGTGGGATCAATTGGTGATGAACAGAAGGAGAAATAGGGAGCATCCAATAGAGACGTGGGAGGAGATGAAAGCAGTGATGAGGAAGCGATTCGTCCCGAGCTACTACTAGCGAGAGCTATACAACAAGTTGCAAAGTCTTTGACAAGGCAACCAAAGTGTGGAGGAATATTATAAGGAGATGGAGGTCGCTATGATTCGAGCAAATGTAGAGGAGGATCGGGAAGCTACAATATCTAGGTTCTTTGCAAGTTTGAATCGTGAAATTACGAATGTGGTAGAATTGCAACATTATGTGGAGTTGGAGGACATGGTTCACATGGCAATAAAAATAGAGAACCAGCTCAAAAGAAGGGGTAATATACATCCAAGCCAAAATTCTAGTTCATCAGCTTGGAGACCAAATCATTGGAAGAAAGATGAGAAGCAGCCAATGATGAAGCCTAAGGCCGAGCAAAAGCCAAAAGTAACAAACAATGGAAATCAAGGTAAATCCGATTCTTCCACTTCTAAGAATAGTGATATTAAGTGTTTTAAGTGTCAAGGCAGGGGTCACATAGCTAGCCAATGTCCGAACAAAAGAGTTATGGTGATACGAGATAATGGAGAGGTCGAATCAGAAGATGACGAAGAAGACATCGACTCTATGCCACCATTGGAGGATGCTGATAATGAAGAATACGCTGTCCAAGGAGAGATGTTGGTGGCAAGGCGAGCGCTAAGTGTCCAAGTCAAAAAATAAGAAAAAGTACAACGAGAAAACATTTTCCATACTAGGTGGCATGTTAATAACAAGGTATGTAGTATGATAATAGATGGTGGTAGTTGTACTAATGTTGCTAGCACTCTTATGGTGGAAAGGTTAGGCTTGCCAATAATTAAACACCCCCGACCTTACAAGTTGCAATGGCTAAACGATAGTGGTGAAGTAAAGGTGAACAAACAAGTTATGATTTCTTTTCGAATCGGAAAATATGAAGACAAAGTGTTATGCGACGTAATTCTGATGCAAGCAGGGCACTTGTTACTAGGACGACCATGGCAGTTTGACCGACGTGTTAGCCACGATGGCTTCACCAACAAGTACTCTTTTGTGCATAACCAAAGGACAATCACTCTAGTTCCTTTGACACCACAACAAGACTTATCTAGTACAAGGGCATGGAATGCGGATCCAATCCAAGTTCCCGTTGGGTCGGTAACAAGAGCACATGCTAAGAAATTCAAAAATGCGTTGAGTGGGCTAATTCAAGGGATTTGGGTTCAGGCATGTTCATGGAGGCCCATTGAAGGAATGGACTTGCAAAAGGAGGGCCCAACCTTAGTGAATGTAATTCAAGTTAAGGAAGAGGCAACCTGCTGATTCGTAGGGATAACTTTGAAAATTTATAACATTTGAACGGTTAGGTTTTGGGAGGAGTGTGAGTAGGACTTTTTAAAGCTCATGATCTTATCTTCAACTTTCAATTTGGAATCAGATCTATTAGAGGCCACACGAGGAAGATATGGTTGGTTATTTCAAAGTATCCAGAAGCTTTCTACTTTGACAATTTGGTGTCTTACTTTGACAATTGTGTTATCTTCCTTTGACAATTGTGTTGCACGTTTTTATTGAGTTCAAAGCTTCCTAGTCAACAAAATCAGACCTTCCTTTACTTGTTTTCGTTTCCCATGCTTGAAGGGTTGTTCCAACACATTTTCATTTTCTATTTAAACTCATTTGTAAGTCATTTTATGCAACCATTGATCAATTAATACAAAACTTGAGTGAAATTTCGTTTCACCTTCTTGTTCTCGATAGAACTACTGAACTTATCAAAGGAAGGCTTCCTTTATGGTATTCTTGAGTGTTTACACTTCCGAGTTCGTGGATTGAGTATTCATCGGGTCTAGAAGGGTGAAGAATCTAATTTTTGGGAGTTCTTGGGTGTAAAAACAAATTGAGTGTGGGTTTAGGGGTTATATAACCTTACGGGTTTACATCAAGAAACACATAAAACATCATCTAAAGTGATGTTAGAATTAAAAGATACAGTGCCAGTTGAAGTGATTGATGCTGTAGATCCTGTTGGTAAATTAACTATAGGTATGGATGATGATTGTGTTTTAGTGAGAAATGTAGAATCAGAAGTGATATGATCGGTGGCTCCACTATCCAAAATCCATGGCTTTGTAAATACAGAATTAATTAAAGCATTAGAAAATTGATACAGACCTGTCACATTTGCATAAGTGTATTTATTACCAGCACCACGGTTTGAACTCATCATTGATGAAGATGAGAAAGCTGTTGAAGTTGCTCGATGGAAATTCTATACAAGACGTTGTTCTGAGCATTCTGTATTTTGAGTTTCGGTTGGTAGGGGGCCTGTCCCTTGTCTGACCTTGTGATCTTCTTGTTAGGGTATGTCCCTTTACTTTTGTTTTGTCTCTTTGGTTAATATACTTACATTATCCAAAAAAAAAAAAGAGGAAACAATCTCTGTATCCAGAGACAGAACACAAATAAACCTTTTACCCAAAAAATTCTTTGATCATCACAAAAAAGAATTCAAATATGTGCATCTTGGGTTAGTACAAATGGCTTTAAAACCACTGGTACGAGAAGGGCTGAATACGACAGCTCTTATTTGTGTACGTGACAAGAAACATAAAGGGTTCAAAGACTCGCTCTTTGGATGTATTGAAACCAGTTTACATGCTGGACCGGTCTACTTCGATTGTTGCCCAGATATCTCAGTTGATGCAAGGAATGAGAATGTTTCAAACTCTCTTGTCCTTAATCTAAAGACTAGTGGCTTCAGAATGGCTGAAGGTACTAGCTATTTGGCGATCGTGTACAAAGTCTACTGCAAGGTGATGAATTCCATCACTCCAGATCTCTGAGTTAAAGAAATTGTACATGATAAGAAGGGCCACACATCTCAAAACCCATTACATGGGATGAGATCCAGCTCTCAAATGATTCGGTACTTGAATCTTCAGTACCTCCAAAGCCTGTGCAAAATGATGATATTGAAAGCATCATCGAATTCGATGACGGATCTGTCGAATTGAAGTTTGACTCAGTTCGAAGGGTTAAACTGAATAGCGATAATATTTCTTCTGTATCTAGGAGAAAATCAACTTCGAGTATTCTAACTCAGAATCCAAGTTCCTTAATTTTCGAAGGAATCACAAAAGCATTTGGCATCGGTAGGCCTTCATACAAAGTTGAGGTCCCAGCCTCTTCTAGGGCCTCTGAACCTGCTAGTCCTCCAAGCCCTACACTTTCAGGGTTTCAAGATGCAGATGTACCACACATTAATGTTATTTCAGTATCCTCTGAAATAGACAAAGTTGAGTTAAAAAGAATGTTTGATGCACCAAAGAATCAACGAGCTAAGGAATGGTTCCTAGCCACTTTCTCTGAGAAACAGAAATCGTTTTTGCACAAGAAGTATAACTCCTTTTTGCTTAAATATAATTTGCAGATGGATTTCTTCGAATTCCTTAGGAGATACTTTGAGGTACATCAAATGAAGTTTGCTGAATTACAGCAAGACTCCTCAGTCAATATGATGGAAAGTTCATTTAAAACTTTCAAACCTGGAGTAAAAACACCACTGTTACTACGGTTCATCCTCCCGAACAACTAATTATTATCAAAGAGGGAGTTAGAGCAGTTCCTTACAAGGAGTGCACACAGCAAAATAGTCAACCTGCTACCATGAGCGCACTGTCTAGTATTGTAGAACAAGTTAATTATACTAATTTGTTCTTACAATCTATGGGGAAACAAGCTACCAGGATAGAAAACATCCTTTATAAAATTCCTAGTGGCTTAATTTCTAAAGCCATCAGTTCAGTGCAACTAGCTCCTTTCAAGCCTCTGCCAGATATCCAATGATGCAACTTGAGCACGAGATCCATAAGAGGATAGCCAAACTCAAAATCGGTGAAGAGTCCTCTAGTAAAAATATCAATGTTTTGAAAGATATTGATGTTTTGTCTGGCACTGATGTTGAAGAATTAGGAGAATTAGAATCCCAATTAAAAGGTGAAATAACTGAATCTTCCCAGCCTATAGATACAGGTCAATTAAACAAGCTTACATTTGGAAAGCCAAGACCAAGGTATAAAACCAGGCCTTATTATCATCGACCCACTCCTGCAGATTTGCTACATGAAGACAAAACTGTTTTCGATGGACATTCTTTCGATGGCAAATCTATTATGGAATGGAATATTGATGGGCAGTCTGAATATCAGATTATTAAGACCCTCAAACACATGACGATGTATGCTCAAGCAGCTCTCTTAAAAGGCAATGATGAGCCGCAAATACTAATCCTCCTAGCTTCAGGATTTACTGGAGAATTGGCAGGATGGTGGGATGGTCACCTCACTGGAGATCAAAAGACAGCCATAAGATCAGCTTCTATGTTTGATCATACAAGCATGGATCACATGGGTAATCCTAGAGTAAAGCCTGATATGATCAACACGCTGATGTGTACGATATGTCTACACTTTGTCAGCAATCTAGATGTCTATCATGATCGTATGAGTGAGCAGCTGATAAACTTGATGTGTCCATCCTTATCTCACTTCAAGTGGTATAAAGATGTTTTCTTTTCCAAAGTCTTTTAACGAAAAGATTCTAGTATGGACTTTTGAAAAGAAAGGTTTCTTGCTGGTCTACCAACCTTATTTGCAAAAAAAGGGTTAGAACCAGAATCAGAAACAAATATGGTTGATCTATTCCGTTTCATGCTCTTACATATAGCGATTTATCAACTGAAGTAGTTGCTAAAGGTCTAGCAATATGCACCGAGCAGAAACTACAACGGAAAATGGATAAAGGATCCACGAAGAAAACAATGGGAGATTTTTGTAAGCAATATGGCTACAATGCTCTGCCTTCTCTCTAGAATTTCTTTGAGTGTTCTTCTCAATTTTATTTATTCTCTCTTCGTGAATATCATTGATTTCATTGATAATTACGAGCTCAATTTATTGTTTTCTTTAGTTTAAGGTTTTTTTTTTGGATAATATAAGTATATTAACCAAATAGATAAAACAAAAGTAAAGGGGCATACCCCAGCGAGAAGATCACAAGGTCAGACAAGGGATAGGCCCCATACCAACCGAAGCGCAAAACACAGCAAAGCAATAAAAAGCTAAGCACAAACCCTGTCATAGGGTACAACCACAAGTAATCCACCAGAACGACAGCAAAAGGGACAAGCCCCCTAAAAGGAAAAACAAGCGAATTACAAAAAAATAGAATCAGATAAAC
Organism: Xanthoceras sorbifolium; assembly: GCA_003430845.1. NCBI lineage: Eukaryota > Viridiplantae > Streptophyta > Magnoliopsida > Sapindales > Sapindaceae > Xanthoceras > Xanthoceras sorbifolium. The sequence goes on from QUWJ01001477.1 coordinate 768,014, forward strand.
CCCAAGACTGGTGGAGTCACCTATTAGTAGGAGAAGGCACCACACCAGATAAGGAATTAAGACACATACAAACATCCCTAACAATGGAGCGAACAACCACGGTAACAAGTTTAGGTAACTCGCCATGCATCCTAGCATTCCGCTCACGCCAAATAACATAGGCAGCAGTCGCAAGCGTAATACGCACCACCTACCCACGAAGTTGCCGACCGCGAAAATGGCAAGACCAAAGAATAGTAGCCTCCCAGCTCCGAGCACGCAGAGGTAATCTGCACTTCCTTAAAAGAGCAAACCAAACCTCACAAGAATAAGAACAATAAAAAAAGAGATGAGAGACATCCTCACAACTCCCTCCACAAAACACACAAAAAATAGCCGGAATCAAGTCATAAACAAGAAGCTTATCCTGAGTAGAAAGAGCACCCCTAATTGCCAGCTAGAAGATGAAAGCATGTCTAGGAATTGCTTTAGAATGCCAAACGGACCTAAACCAATCCACCGCTGGCTGGCCATTTGCTGGACTATTTTCATTTTATTTTTAAATTTTTAGGAATAATGGTGTTTTGTTTGTTGTGAGTTTGTGTTGTGTTTGTTTCTTATTGTTGGTTTGTGACTGCTATCTTCTTCTTGGTGTGTTAGTTGGTGCCATGGTTGGTGATTCATCAGCTGTTGGTAAGGGTGAAGACCATGTTTCTTCTTTGATGTCTAATGGAATGAAGGGAAGTAGAGTTTTGGTAGATCAAACCCGAAATCCTACTGCTGGTGGTGTGAATAAGGATGGAGACCATGTTTCTTCTTTGATCTCAAATGAAATGAAGGGCTATCATGAAGCTGATGGTGGTGTGAAGAAGGGTGGAGACCATGTTTCTTCTTTGAGTTCCAATGGAATGATGGGCTATCATGAAGGGCTGGTCATGGGCTGTCATGATATATCATCTATTGATGGTGGTGTGAAGAAGGATGGAGACCATGTTTCTTCTTCTTCTTCTTTGATGTCTAAAGGAATGAAGGGCTGTCATGAAGGGCTGCCATGATATACCCTCTATTATCATAAAGGATGGCAACCATATTTCTTCTTTGAAATTCAATGGTATGTAGGGCTGTCATGATATAGTTTCAGCTGAAGTTGTTAAAGCTGAATTTAATGATGGTGGTGCAATGAAAAATGTCTCTTTTGGTGTAAGTAGTAGGTCTCTTGAAATGGATGATGATTGTGATGGAGTAGAAGCTGTTTCCAAAGGAAGAGCTGGTTGTCTTTCAACTATTTCGGGATTGGACAAGAAGAATCAGATCATTTGCAATGGATAAATAATTCAAAGGATGGATGATTCTCATGGGCTGGTTTTTCAAAATAAGGTGGCTAGTATTGACATTAATTGCCAAAATTGTCAAGGGAAGGTGGTTGTTGATGACTTTCCATCACTAAATAAAAGTAGTCAGCAAGGAATGGGTATAATAGAGCCAAAATATAGTGTTTTGGGTTCAATTTCGGGTATTTGGTAATTTTGAGCACAAAATTGGAGTTAATGGGGATGAAACAAAATTAGATGGGCCAAGGATTAATGTTATTGAATCTCCCTCGAATTATGGTGGATTTGGGCTTGCAAGAGATGATAATAGAAAGGAAAAGCTTGGTAACTTGCATTTTGGGGCTGATGTGGGTGTAATTGGGCCGAAAACGAGTGCTTTGGGTTCAATTTCAGGTCTTGGTAGCTTTGGACAAGGAGCGGCTGATGTTGGACCATTTTCAACACCTTCTTCCATGCATGATCAAGGGCTAAAACCATCTTATGCTAAGACTGTCCAAAATTCTTCTCCTATTGCTTGTGAGGTACGATCTTCTACCTTTGAATCCTTACAATATTTTAAACCTAGTGAAGAGAATGGAAGAATTAAATTTAGCCCTCCGATTGAGGTAGCTGTTGAGGGAAGTGAAGAATGGAGAACTTCCTTGATACGGTACTTTGTGGAGAAGCGAATTCCTTTCCCCGTAGTGAATTCAGTAGTTCATAAAATTTGGGGTAGGTTTTGTTGGGATTTATGCCCTAAAGCTTGTAATTGTAAATGGTTAAAGACAATAATAAGAATTATTAAGATTATCATTCAAGTTCATAAAATGTTTTATATTCAGTAATACATTCGTATTGTACAAGAACATCCTAGATTGCAAGATGTAATCTCATAATGAGTATATGATGGTCATACACAGAGAGGATTCATTTTGAGACATACAATCTAAAGAGTCCGTAGAGAGCGAACAAAGCTGGGTAATTTATTTGTGATTGATCTACTGCTGCGGTTCATTCTGTAAAGTACGGTGGTCTTATCCTAGACCGCTCATGTAATTGACATGAGAATGGAGGCACCTTATATGATGAGATCATATAGGACTGAGCCACGATTTATATGAATCTCTCACCAAGATCCGTTAGTAGATAAGATTCATATATAATCGATAAATGATGGCTATTTATTGGTGATCTTAATCCTGAGTGTCTTATCGACTTCTTCAGGTAGATCGTGGCTTTTGATTTACCATGAGTGAGGTTGATGAGAATCTCGACCAATACCTCCGTATCTTGGAGCTGCGGTTTGGCTTGTGGCTGTGAAGGTTTGTACACAATAGTGGAATCTACTCCTTCTTGATTGAAGTAGATGAGTAGTTCCCTTAAGGGTTGATTCGGGGCTTGAACGATTATGAGCGCTCTCCTTCTTCCGTGAGGAAGACAGGATTTAATTGTTCATTAGAGAATCAATGGTACTTAAGGGAAAAGATATTTCTAGAGGGGTATAACGGACTTTATGACCCAGCTCTAGTTATGAACCATTTGTGGAGGATCACACTATATGCAATTAGCTATATCAATGGACGCTGAGACTTCAGATTGTATAAACACATCTACAGTTCTGAGAGTGCAGCCTCGAGTTTTTAGTGGAATAACTCCGAGGTTAATAATCATGAAATATTAATTAAAGAGTTTTAATTAATATTACTAAGTATTATTGGAGCTCAAAACTGTGGGTCCATTAGGTCCCCTTGCTAGCCCTTATGGTTGTTGGTAACGAGAATCACGGTAGATTAATTAAATGGTCCAATTAATAGTATTACGAAAGTAATGCAATTTAAATAAAAGAGAATAATTAAATAATGTAATTATTTAATTAATTAAATATTTAATAAAATAATAGAAATTATTAATTATTAATTCTATTTATTAAATATGAGGTCATGTGATTAAATAATGATTAGGACAAAAGAATTAAAATAATTAGATTATTTTAATAGTCCAAAAAGTCACAGGTTCAAGTTTTTAGGGAGACTAAAAATAAATAGGATTTAGAATCCTATTTTGACTTCGTCAAACTAAAACCCTAAAGGACTACTATATAAGTGTTATATAGTTAGGAAAAAACCAAAGCAAGCACACAAGTGAAAAAGAAAGAGAATTCGGCCACCAAAGAGAGAGAAAAGAAAAAAAAAAGTTTGCAGGATTCGGCCGGTGTCCTTTTCATGTGAGCTCCATCTCTTGCCGTGACGTGCCCACACACACGTTGTCAGACCGCGGGTCATAGCTCGGAAGATCTGGTGGTAGATCGAGGAATCAGAAAAAAGAAAATCAAGAAAAATGTATGTAATTTTTAAAGTCTTTTTCTGCGTATATACAGGAACTCGTTCCTGATTGAAAAAAGTTTTCAATATAAGAAAAATTTTTGAAACCCAATTCCACATGTTATACGATAATCAAAATCTTTTCTAAAACTCCATTCAATTGGTATCAGAGCCTTTGGTTCTAAGTTCATGTATATACGCAAAAGAAAAAGAAAAAACTACATCTTTCTTGTTATTTTTATTTATTTTTCTTATTGATTCTTGATCTATTGATATATTATATTGTGTAGGCATAAATTTAGAATGTGTGATTTATTTTATTGTTATATGATTTGATTGTATGATTATAAAAGCGTAATTGATCGTTAATTATATGGTGTTATGGGTTCTAGGTTTCTATTTTCCTTTTTTTTTTTATTAAAGCTGAATCTGTTATTGGCTATTTCGTACACCTTGTAATTAACTGATGCGAAACCATAGCAAACGGTGTCCGATTAAGCCGATTCAAAAATCGGTGGAAAGAATAGATCCAGACGAAGACAATTGCGTAAACGGCATCAAAAACTCATCCCGGATGCGCCCTCACCTTCCGCCGCAAGCCGGCCATACGGCAGACCCGAAACAGGGCAGTGCACTTGTGTGCAAGGGACTGTCATGGCAGGTTTTGGGGCTGTTATTGTGGATTTTTTGAGAGCGATTTTGCTGTGTATTTTCTGAAAAATATTGGTGAATATTAACCTAGAAAAGTGGCAGAAAATCGGAGCAAAATATCATGGGCGAAATGACCCACGAACACGCGCGAAAACGCAGCTCGCACGAGGGCTACGCGCACCTTGCGTGCATACGGCTACGCTACTGGCAGCCGCACTTTCACATGCATTAGGGTTGTTTAGGGTTTTGTCTTGACCTAGGGTGCATGTTAAGGTAACACGTGGACCTCTGGAAAAGATGTTGACTTTTGACAAAAATCAAGTTTGACTTGATTAGGAAAACGAAGACAAGAAGAATTCAACTCGAAGAAGAACTCTTGAAGACCAAGGAATGCCTTGGGAATACAATTGTAATTAGAGTTGTTTAAGTTAGATAACCCATGTCACTCGGTCAATTACGTATACTTTATTTATTTTCATGAGATGATTATATGGATGTTAAAGCATTATCATACATATGAATGTCATCTAGATTATGTGTGCCTACACATGCATAATAATATGTCATGCATAATTGTCATATTATATTGTTTTATTTTAATGTGATTAAAATAGGAAACAATTTCATAAATGACAATTAAATAATGGATTTAGTTTTTAGGAGTAAAAACTTGGTAATATCTATTAATTAACTAATCAACAAATTAAAGAGTTTAATTAAAAAGATTAGTTAGGTTCTTATCATTAATTAAGATTAATTGGATTAATTAGTTAATTAAAAAGAACCAAATAATGAGATTAGTTTTTAGGAGTAAAAACTTGGTAAATCTCATTAATAACTAATCAACCAATTAAAGAGTTTAATTAAATTGATTAGTTTGGTTCTTACATTAATTAAGATTAATAAGATTAATTACTTAATTAAAAAGAACCAAATAATGAGATTAGTTTTTAAGAGTAAAAACTTGGTAAATTTCATTAATAACTAATCTATATTAGTTAGATTCTTTTTATTAATTAAGATTAATTAGATTAATTACTTGATTAAAAAAAAATCAAATAATGAGATTAGTTTTTAGGAGTAAAAACTTAGTAAGTCTCATTAATAACTAATATTAAAGTGTTTAATTAGATTAGTTAGGTCCATTTAATGTTAGATTTAATTTGATTAAACATTAATGACATAATTGGACCAAATAATGTGATTTAGTTTTAATATTTAAAACTTGGTAATTTCACATTTTATTTCTAATTTATTTAAATAGTTTATGTAAATTAGAAATTGAAATAATAAATTATATTTTAACAGTTAAAATTGAATAATTTATTATAACTAGTAAACTTAGATTTTATATTAGTCGTAGAATCTAAGTAAAGACTAGAAACATAGAGTTTTAGAAACTCTTAGTTTAAAAAAAATTCTAAATTACAAATAGTGAGTGGGAGAGGGATATATGACATTATATCCCACAGTCTCCATTGTTAGTTCAACACCGTGAGACTTGAGTGGCACCTCGTGATGGCTTTGCTTTCGTCCTCCCTACGGAGGGTGTCCACAAGAGTCAATACCAAGGTTGACTTCCTAACGGATAGGTTTTTGGAATATATTTTGGGACTGACCTAGCCTACCTAAGCACTCTCAAGTTAAGTTCATGAATTCTGAAACGATGGGTCACACTCATAAAGGACTTAATTAAGTTGTTAATTTATTGTCCTGACTAAATCAAAGCGATGGTTGGATAATATAAGAATAAAGAGTTATTCTGGTGTATTATCCGATTGAGAATGTCTCGATCTAAAATGTAGAGATTTGATCTAGCCTACCTAGGCACTTACTTGTGGAATGTTGGATTATCGTGGCATAGTAACTAATTTTAGGGATTTTTTTTAGTTCATTAAAATATGCTCATGCATCATGTTTAATTTTATGCCGAACTATAGCATTTGATATGAATGTATGAAATGAATGATATTAACTTAGATTTATGTCTTTAAATATCAGCATTATCTTCTGCATTATTATTTCCTCGCAAACGAAACATTAACCGGGATAACTATATTAAGTGGAACATAACGTAAACGCAATTATGGTCTGCATAGACCCTAAATTTGTGCTTACAGAGGAATGTCCTTCAGAGCCTGTAACCAACACATGACCAATTACCAAGGCTAAGATCGGCAAAGCAAATGTTGCTAAGCCATCTTCTTCTGGTTTCAAGAAGACGAAGAGGTCTATTTGTAAAGTAAAGGCTAAGTCCAAAATAAAGAGCACCACGACTAACTAAGCAAAAGGAAAAATGTTTCCATTGCATAAGGGTTAATCATTGGAAGAGGAACTGTCTACGATACCTCGAGCAGCTCTCCAACAAGAAGAAAGTGAAAAGTAAATCAGATTTACTTATCATTAAATTTTGTTTAGTGGAAGATGATTCTTCACCTTGAATAGTAGATTCAGGGGCCACTAACTAATTTTGTTCTTTTTTACATTTGAATCATTATTGGCAAAAGCTGTAGGAGGGGTCCTTCACTATGCACGTTGGAACAAGGGATGTCGTTCCAGCACGAGCAGTGGGAGTAGTTAGACTACAAATAATTATTTATTTTCTTTTGTTGAACAATGTATGTTTCAGTCCTGGATTTACAAGGAATTTGATTTCTGTATCCAGATTACATGAAAAAGTTTCATAAAGCTTTTTAAATGATAAATCAGTTATCATTTTAAGAAATAGAATGAATGATTATTCTGAAATAAATGAAAATGACTTGTATGTTTTAAGACCGTTAATGCATACAACACTACTTAATACTGAATTGTTTAAAGTTGAAAAACCTAAAACAAAGCAACAAAAGATTTCTCCAGTTGATGACACATATATGTGACATCTAAGACTTGGACATATAAACCTTAATAGGATAAACAGACTAGTAAAAAATGGATCTTTAAGTTAGTTAGAGATCGATACCTTACTTGTCTGTGAATCTTGTCTGGAGGGTAAGATGACCAAGAGACCTTTTATAAGAAAAGGGATTAGAGCCACACAACCACTTGAGCTTATACATTCAGACGTTTGCAGACCAATGAATGTTAGAGCTAGAGGTGGTTATGAGTACTATGTCACATTTATTGATGACTACTCTAGATACGCGTATGTTTACCTAATGCAACGTAAGTTGGAAACTTTTGAAAGGTTCAAAGAATTCCGAGCTGAAGTTGAAAACCAAATAGGCAAAACAATCAAATCACTACGATCGGATCGTGAGGGTGAGTATCTCGACTGAGAGTTTGAAGACTATATGGTTGAGCATGGGATAGTATCCCAACTCACAGCTCCAGGTACACCACAGCAGAATGGTGTTGCGGAGAGGAGAAATAGGACACTGATAGAAATGGTGAGATCTATGATTAGTTTCTCATCATTACCATATTCTTTTTGGGGATATGCACTACAAACAGCGACTAACATACTGAATGTAGTTTCATCCAAGTCTGTTCCTTAAACTCCTCTAGAGTTGTGGAATGGTCATAAAGCTAGTTTACGACATTTTCGCATATGGGGATGTTCAGTACATGTACTGAATAATAGGCGTGGAAAGCTAGAACCTCTTTCACAAGTATGTTTATTTGTAGGGTACCCAAAGGAAACACGAGGTGGATTCTTTTGAGGAGGATTATTTGAGTAATCACAAACCTCATAATAAGATTGTGTTAAAAGAGCTAGAACCTGGTACGACCAGTGCTCAGTCAACAAGAGTTATAGACAATGTTATTATTCCACAAATATCTGATAGTCAGATCATTATCCAAAAAAAAAATCTGATAGTCAGATAATTCCTAGTCAGGATACACTACCGTCGCGGCGTAGTGGAAGGGTTGTTCGACAACCTGATCACTACTTAGGCATTGGAGAGGCACAGGGTGTCATTTCTAATGATAATGAGAATGATCCATTGACATTTAGACATGCAATGGAAGATTCTGACAAAGAGGAATAGCTTAAAGCCATGAATCTCGAGATGGAGTCATTATACTCCAACTCAGTCTAGGAACTTGTAGACTTACCAGATGGGATAAAACCTATAGGATGTAAGTGGATCTACAAGCGTAAGAGAGGAGTAGACGGGAAGGTAGAGACCTTCAAGGCAAGGCTAGTGGCTAAAGGTTATACCTAGAAAGAAGGCATTGATTATGATGAAACCTTCTCGCCAGTAGCTATGTTTAAGTCTATTAGGATACTCTTATCCATAGCTACCTATTTCGATTACGAAATCTGAAAAATGGACATCAAGACTGCATTCTTGAATGGCAATCTAGACGAAAGCATCTATATGATGCAATCAGAGGGATTTGTATTCCAAGATCAAGAGCAAAAGTTTTGCAAACTGCAAAGGTCTATTTATGGACTTAAGCAGGCGTCTAGATCTTGGAACATTAGGTTTGATACTGCGATCAAAACCTATGGCTTTGAGCAGAACGTTGATGAGCCTTGTGTATACAAGAGCATCATTGACAAGAAAGTAGTTTTCCTGGTTCTTTACGTAGATGATATCCTACTCATTGGGAATGACGTAGGAACATTGTCGGAGGTAAAGGGTTGGCTTGCTAACTAATTCCAAATGAAAGATTTGAGAGAGGCAAGTTATGTTCTTGGGATCCAATTGAAAAGGGATCGTAAGAACAAACTGTTAGCATTGTCTCAAGCATCGTATATCGACAAGATACTTGTGTGATTCTCCATGCAGAACTCCAAGAAAGGTAGTTTACCTTCAAGACATGGAGTTCACTTGTCGAAGGAACAGTGTCTTAAGACACCTCAAGAAATTGAGGATATGAGACGAATTCCCTATGCGTCTGCAGTAGACAGTCTTATGTATGTTATACTATGCACAAGACCCGACATCTTCTTCGCAGTGGGAGTAGCCAGTAGATATCAGTTCAACCCAGGATTGGATCATTGGGTTGCTGTTAAGCGTATTCTCAAGTATCTGCGGAGAACGAGAAACTATATGCTTGTATATTCCTATCCGAATTTGATTCCATTGGGATATACAGATTCTAACTTTCAGTCACATAAGGATTCAAGGAAATCAACGTCTGGGTCAGTATTCACCCTTGGTGGTGGCGCCATAATTTGGAGGAGTATCAAGCAATCTTGCATTGCTGATTCCACCATGGAAGCCGAGTATGTAGTAGCTTGTGAAGCAGCTAAGAAGGCTGTTTGGCTCCGAAAGTTCTGGAGTGATCTAGAAGTTGTTCCAGATATGGATAGGCCCATGACACTTTATTGTGATAATAGTGGAGTTGTGGCCAATTCTAAAGAACCAAGAAGCCACAAAAGAGGGAGCATATAGAGAGAAAATATCATCTCATCAGAGAGATAGTGCAGCGAGAAGACGTGGTCATGACGAAGACTGCGTTGCAAGATAACCTGGCTGATCCATTTACAAAGACCTTGACGGCTAAAGTGTTTGAAGGTCATCTAGAGGGCCTAGGATTACGAGACATGTTCCATCTGCTTTAGTGCAAGTGGGAGATTGTTGGGATTTATGCCCTAAAGCTTGTAATTGTAAATGGTTAAAGACAATAATAAGAATTATTCAGATTATCATTCAAGTTCATAAAATGTTTTATATTCAGTAATACATTCGTATTGTGCAAGAACATCCTAAATTGTAAGATGTAATCTCATAATGAGTATATGATGGTCATATACAAAGAGGATTCATTTTGAGACGTGCAATCTAAAGAGTCCGTAGAGAGCGAATAAAGCTGGGTAATTTGTTTGTGATTGATCTACTGCTGCGGTTCATTCTGTAAAGTACGGTGGTCTTATCCTAGACCGCTCATGTAGTTGACATGAGAATGGAGGCACCTTATATGATGAGATCATATAGGATTGGGCCACGATTTATATGAATCTCTCACCAAGATCCGTTAGTAGATGAGATTCATATATAATTGATAAATGATGGCTATTTATAGGTAATCTTAATCCTGAGTGTCTTATCAACTCCTTCAGATTAGATCGTGGCTTTTGATTTACCATGAGTGAGGTTGATAAGAATCTCGACCAATACCTACGTATCTTGGAGCTGCGGTTTGGCTTGTGGCTGGGAAGGTTTGTACACAATAGTGGAATCCACTCCTTCTTGATTGAAATAGATGAGTAGTTCCCTTAAGGGTTGATTCGGGGCTTGAACGATTATGAGTGCTCTCCTTTTTCCATGAGGAAGACAGGATTTAATTGTTCATTAGAGAATCAATGGTACTTAAAGGAAAAGATATTTCTAGAGGGGTATAACGGACTTTATGACCCAGCTCTAGTTACGAACTATTTGTGGAGGATTACACTATATGCAATTAGCTATATCAATGGACGCTGAGACTTCAGATTGTATAAACACGTCTACAGTTCTGAGAGTGCAGCCTCGAGTTTTTAGTGGAATAACTCCGAGGTTCATAATCATGAAATATTAATTAAAGAGTCTTAATTAATATTACTAAGTATTATTGGAGCTCAAAACTGTGGGTCTATTAAGTCCCCTTGTTAGCCCTTATGGTTGTTGGTAACGAGGATCACGGTAGATTAATTGGATGGTCCAATTAATAGTATTACGAAAGTAATGCGATTTAAATAAAAGAGAATAATTAAATAATGTTATTATTTAATTAATTAAATATTTAATAAAATAATAAAAATTAATAATTATGAATTATTAATTCTATTTATTAAATATGAGGTCATGTGATTAAATAATGACTAGGACAAAAGAATTAAAATAATTAGATTATTTTAATAGTTCAAAAGGTCACAGGTTCAAGTTTTTAGGGAGACTAAAAATAAATAAGATTTAGAATCCTATTTTGACTTGGTCAAACTAAAACCCTAAAGGATTACTATATAAGTGTTATATAGTTAGGAAAAAACAGAAGCGAGCACACAAGTGAAAAAGAAAGAGAATTCGGCCACCAAAGAGAGAGAGAAAAGGAAAAAAAGTTTTTTCTGACTCTCCCCTCTTTTGCAGGATTCGGCCGGCATTCTTTTCATGTGACCTCCATCTCTTACCGTGACGTGCCCACACACACGTTGTCAGACCGCGGGTTATAGCTCGGAAGATCTGGTGGTAGATCGAGGAATCAGAAAAAAGAAAATCAAGAAAAATGTATGTAGTTTCTAAAGTCTTTTTCTGCGTATATACAAGAACTCATTCCTGATTGAAAAAAGGTTTTCAATATAAGAAAAATTTTTGAAACCCAATTCCGCATGTTATACGATAATCAAAATCATTTCTAAAACTCCCTTCAGGTTTGGCCTTAAAGAAGTATTATCTTCGGAACAAGGGTTCTTCATCTTCAAGTTTGATAGTCTTGACCATGCTTGTGAAGTTTTTGAAAAAGGTCCATGGCATATAGTGAATAAATTGCTTGTTCTTAAAAAGTGGCAGCCTAGTTTATCCTTGTCTAAAGATGAGTTACACAATATTCCTGTATGGGTTAAACTTTATAATCTACCTTTTGAATATTGGACTCCTAAGGGCCTGAGTTTTGTAGTTAGTGCTTTGGGAATTCCATTGCATGCCGATCACATTACCTTAGCTAGGAAACGTCTTAGCTTTGCTCGTGTGTGTGTTGAGGTTGATGTTTTGAAAGATGTCATTAATGAGTTTGATATTCAATGTGCAAATGGGGAGTGGAAAACTATATATGTTGTTTATGAATGGCTTCCTTCTAGGTGTAATATTTGTAAGGTGTTTGGGCATGCGCCGGGTATATGTCAACAAAGTGTTCAAGATTTGGGTAACAAGGTGAATACGGTTACAGGAAATGGAGGGGTTGATGTTCATGATATGAAGAAGAGGCAAGAAGACTCTTTGGTGCCTAAACGACCGGTTTGGGTTGAGGTTAAAAAAAAGAACAAGGGTGGAGAATTATCTACTACGGAGAACAGTGCTAGTGTTCCGTTTGTGGAAAATGTTAATAATCAACTTGCTTTAGTGCCAATGGAGGACAATGAGCATACTTTGAATTTGGAAGTAATGGAAGAGCTCCTTTAGCAATTTTAGACACTGTTTTTAATGCAGGGGCTGTTATTTATAAGGATGGGGCTAATGTTTATGTTGATAATGGGGATGCTCCTTGTGATAATGATAAGGCTGGTCATGGTGAGGATGATATTGATTCTAGTCCTCCTCATAATGCTTTGGCTTCAAAAGTTAAGGATTCTCTTGAAAAGAAAAAGAAGAAGAAAGGTTCTAGTAGTAAGGGTAAGAAGAATAAGAAGTACTTCTCCCCTAAGGGGGGTAAGTGGAGATAGTATTTGTGGGATTTTCTTCTTATCTTTGTGTATTTATTATGGTTTTTGGGTGTTGGAATATTAGAGGTCTTAATGACCCTTTGAAGCAAGAACTTTTGAGCCAAACAGCCTCCGTAGCTGCTTCACAAGCTGCTATAGACTCGGCTTCCATGGTAGAATCAGCAATACAAGATTGCTTGCTACTCCTCCAAATTATGGCTCCACCACCATGGGTGAATTATGACCCAGACGTGGATTTTCTTGAATCCTTTTTTGACAGAAAGTCAGAATTTGTATATCCCAACGGAATCAAATTCGGATGGGAATATACGAGCATATAGTTTCTCATTTTCTGAGGATACTTGAGAATATACTTAACAGCAACCCAATATTCCTATATGGGTTAAACTTTATAATCTACCTTTTGAATATTGGACTTCTAAGGGCCTGAGTTTTGTAGTTAGTGCTTTGGGCATTCCATTGCATGCCGATCACATTACCTTAGCTTTGCTCGTGTGTGTGTTGAGGTTGATGCTTCGAAGGATGTCATTATATATGCTGTTTATGAATGGCTTCCTTCTAGGTGTAATATTTGTAAGGTGTTTGGGCATACGCCGAGTATATGTCAACAAAGTGTTCAAGATTTAAGTGACAAGGTGAATACGGTTACAGTAAATGGAAGGGCTGATGTTCATGATATGAAGAAGAGGCCATAAGACTCTTTGGTGCCTAAACGACTGGTTTGGGTTGAGGTTAAAAAAAGGAACAAGTGTGGAGAATTATCTATTACGGAGAACAATGTTAGTGTTCCGCTTGTGGAAAATGTTGATAATCATCTTGCTTTAGTGCCAATGGAGGGCAATGAGCATACTCTAAATTTGGACACTGTTTGTGATGCAGAGGCTGTTCTTTGTAAGGATGGGGCTAAAGTTTATGTTGATGACAGGGTTACTCTTTGTGATAATGATGAGGCTGGTCATGGTGAGGATGGTATTGATTCTAGTCCTCCTCGTAATGCTTTGGCTTCAAAAGTTAAGGATTCTTTGGAAAAGAAAAAGAAGAAGAAATGTTCTAGTAGTAAGGGTAAGAAGAATAAGAAGCATTCCTCCCCTAAGGGGGGTAAGTGGAGATAGTATTTGTGGAGTTTTCTTCTTATCTTTGTGTATTTATTATGGTTTTTGGGTGTTGGAATATTAGGGGTCTTAATGACCCTTTGAAGCAAAGAGAGGTTCGCAGTTTGATTAAAGATGAGAAGTTGTCTTTGTGTGGTTTAGTGGAAACGAAAGTTCTGGAGAAAAATAAAGATGTTATTCTTAAGACCATTGACCGATCTTGGAAGGTGGAGTACAATTATAATTTTTCCTCTTTAGGGAGGATTTGGGTTTGTTGGAATCCATTTGATGTTACTGTTTTGGTTGTCGGATCTTCTGAACAAGTTATTCATTATAGAGTTTCCTCTGTTGATTTTACTTGGGAGTGAATGATTTCGATTGTGTACGATGATAATTGCAATGTTCGTAGGGAGGCGTTGTGGGCTGATTTAGTAGCACGCGGAGTGGAATGGGAGAATAGTGCTTGGATTGTGATGGGTGACTTTAATGCTATTAAGTCTTCGGTTGAGAGTGTTGGAGGATCCAACTCTTGGCCACATTGGAAAGAAAACTTCTCAAATTGTTTAGCTGAGTCTGGGTTGGATGATCTGCGATTTAATGGGTGCTCCTATACATGGTCTAATCATCGTACGGTTGATCCTATTCTTCGAAAGTTAGATCGAGCTTTGGTTAATTTGAATTGGGATATTTCCTTTCGAGGTTCAGAGGCGCATTTTCTTCCTTCCAGTGTCTCTGATCACTCTCCTATGGTTGTTAAGATTGTGGATCTCCCTCGGCGACGGGTGCCTTTCAAGTTTTCTGATTTCTGGGCGGATCACCCATAATTTTTATCCCTAGTGGATCTGGTTTAGGCGGAAGGGGTGGATGGTTCTCCTATGTTTCATCTATGTAAGAAGCTAAAACGACTGAAAGTGGAGCTTAAGAAACTTAATATGGAGTGTTATTCTGACTTGTCTTTTAAAGTGTAGCAAACTAAGCATGAATTAGAATCTGTGCAGTGGGATATTCAGGGGCAGCCTATGAATGCTTGATTACATGAGGAGGAGTCTCGGTTGGTGAAGCTTTATGGTGATTTGAGCAGAGATGAGGAGAGCTTTTTGAGACAAAAGTCTCGGGTTCAGTGGATAAATTTGGGAGATAAGAATTCTAGGTTCTTTCTTCGGTCGATGAGACAAAGATTTAGTAGGAGTAAGGTTTTATCTCTTATTGATGAGCATGGTAATCGTGTGGAGGAGCCTAGTGACGTTAAGTCTATGGTGGTGAACTTTTTTGAGACACTTCTTAGACAGCCTGCTAGATGCCCTAGGATTGACCTTGATTTAGTAAGGCGGGCTCTCCCTAAGCGTATTTCTGGTGATCAGTGTGCTACCTTGGGTAGAGAGGTTAGTGATGAAGAAATTAATGCGGTTTTATTCTCTCTAAAAGATAACAAAGCTCCTGGTCCGGATGGGTATAATGCTACTTTCTTTAAGAAAGCTTGGTCTGTTGTTGGTGACGATTTTCTTTGTGCTGTTCGTTCATTTTTTAGCTCCGGGAGATTGCTCAAGCAAGTGAATGCTACTGTGGTTGCTCTTATTCCTGAGGTTCCCAATCCTTCTAAGGTTGGGGATTTTAGGCCTATTTCGTGTTGTAACACTATCTACAAATGCATTGCCAAGATTATTGCAAATCGAGTTCAGAAGGTGTTGCCTGATGTTGTTAGTCCTTCTCAGTCTGCCTTTGTTGCTGGTAGGCAAATTAGTGACAATATTTTACTGTCGCAGGAATTATTGAGGAACTATCATCGTGATGGGGGTCACCCTAAGTGTGCGCTGAAGGTAGATTTAATGAAAGCCTATGATTCTGTGCGGTGGGATTTCTTAGTGGCTGTCTTATAGATTTTAGGGTTCCCAAAGCAGATGATAGCTTGGATTTCTGAGTGCATTTATACTCCACGTTTCTCAATTTCTATCAATGGCGAACTGAATGGTTTCTTTAATACTGGCCGAGGTTTGAGGCATGGGGATCCTATGTCACCTTATTTATTTGTGCTGGCTATGGAGGTCTTTTCGGGGCTGATGCGAATTATGGAACAAGAAGGTCAATTTGCTTACCACTGGCGGTGCGGACAGATTGGTATATTTCTCACTTATGCTTTGCGGATGATCTTATAGTTTTTTGTAGGGCAAAGAGAGAGTCAGTTACTGCGGTTAATGGTGTTCTTGGTCAGTTCCAAGCTCTTTCTGGATTGGTCCCTAATCCTAGTAAGAGTAATCTTCTTGTGGCTGGTGTGTCCTTTGAGATTAAGCAAGAGTTGTTTGGAATCCTAGGTTTCCAAGAAGGGGTGTTACCCGTCAGATACCTTGGGGTCCCTCTGATTTCTACTAAGCTTATAGCAATGGATTGTAAGGTTCTTGTTGATAGAATTGTGGTGAGTGTTAAGAGTTAGACCAGTAGATTCTTTCTTTTGCAGGGAGTCTTCAACTCATTCAATCTGTGTTGTTGTCTATCCAAGTGTATTGGTCCTCAATTTTTATCCTACCCAAGTCGGTGGTAATAAAGGTTGAAGCTACTTTACGTAGTTTTCTCTGGAGGAGTTCAGATTTAGGTAGAGGTGGGGCTAAGGTTGCTTGGTCCTCGGCGTGCTTACCAAAGGAAGAGGGTGGGTTGGGTATTAAGAGTGTTGAGGTTTGGAATAAAGCTGCCATAATTAAGCATTTATGGGATGTTTGTAGCAATTTGAGATCTTCTATTTCGGTGTCGTGGGTTAGGTCTACTCTGCTTAGGGGAAGGAATGTGTGGGAGGTAAAGTGCCCTGGAGATTGCTTGTGGAGTTGGAGGAAAATTCTGGGCATTCAGAGTCGTGTGCGGAGGTTGGTTCAGTTTCGGGTGGGTAATGGGGAGGATGTTTCCCTTTGGTTTGATTATTGGCATCCTTTGGGTCCTTTAGTGGAGGTGTTTGGGCAGCGGATTATTTATGATTCTGGTCTTGGTCCTAATGTTAGGGTGGCAGATGTTATTTAGAGTAGGGATTGGGCTTGGCCTCGTTCCTTGACTGGGAATTGAATGGACATTATTAGTGGTATCCCTGATTCCTTGAGGCCTAATAGTTCTCAAGCTGATACTTTGTGTTGGGTTGAGGACTCTCGTGGGGCTTTCTCTATTCTTAATGCTTGGGAGTCTCTTCGGTCTCGGCAGCCAGCGGTGGATTGGTTTAGGTCCGTTTGGCATTCTAAAGTAATTCTTATACATGCTTTCATCTTCTGGCTGGCCATTAAGGGTGCTCTTTCTACTCAGGATAAGCTTCTTATTTATGGCTTGATTCCGGCTATTCGTTGTGTGTTTTATGGAGGGAGTTGTAAAGATATCCCTCATCTCTTTTTTGATTATCTTATTCTTGCGAGGTTTGGTTTGCTCTTTTATGGAAGTGTAGATTACCTCTGCATGCTCAGAGCTGGGAGGCTACTGTTCTTTGGTCTTGCCATTTCAGCGGTCGGCAGCTTCGTGGGTGGGTGGTGCGTATTATGCTTACGGCTGCTATCTATGCTATTTGGCGTGAGCGGAATGTTAGGATGCATGGCGAGTTACCTAAACCTGTTACCGTGGTTGTTCGTTCCATTGTTAGAGATGTTTGTATGCGTCTTAATTCCTTATCTGGTGTGGTGCCTTCTCCTACTAATAGGTGGCTCCACCAGTCTTGGCGTTTATCTGATTCTATTTTTTTGTAATTCGCTTATTTTGTCTTTTAGAGGGATTGTCCCTCATGCGTAGCTTTTTATTGCTTTGTTGTGTTTTGAGTTTCGGTTGGTAGGGGGCCTGTCCCTTGACTGACCTTGTGTTCTTCTCGCTGGGGTATTCCCCTTTACTTTTGTTTTGTCTCTTTGGTTAATATATACTTAATTATCCAAAAAAAAAAATGAGTCCTTCTCTAAACCTCCCAAGACAAGTCCAAGCATAAAAGCAAGAAATATAGATCGTACAAAAAGAAGAAATTCTTTAAAAGATGATCTCATAAAGATGATGAAAGAGAAGATGACACCTATCTGTTCAGGTAAAGAAAAGAAGAAGACACCTATCTATTATAGGTATGGAAGAGCAGGGCATTATAGTAGTGGCTGTAAAACAAAAGAAAAAATTAATGCTTTGGATTGTAGCGACAAGATGAAGCGCTACTACATGAAACAAGTTCTTTTGTCTGATACAGATGAGGATGATGAAGTCAATTATATTGACGATGTTCCAGACACTGATTCAGATTTTGAATCCACATAATCCTCCTCCTCTGAAAAAGAAGAAGAACAGTGTGACTGCGATCATTACAAGTCCATTCTGAAGCTTAATGGACTTAGCATCAATGTTCTAAAGAAAGAAGACAATCATATTTTAGATTGTATTGATGCAATTGATGATCTAGAGAAGAAATGATCTGCTTTGGAAAAATATATTACTATGGCTCAGGAGCAAAAGCCATCAGATACTGACAAGAAGCAAATTGAAATTCCCAAGCAGCATTATTCATTTAGAGAAATCATGCAGAGAGTTCAGAAAGAGAAAGAAGATAGTAGACAGCCTACTATAGCTGAACTCAGAGCAGAAATGAATTCCTATAAAGAGGAATTAAAAGAGCTAAAGAAGCAGCATCAGAATCATGAGAAGCGAATGCAGGCTTATGAGTTATATCATTTGGAAGCATTCGGCAAACACGATTTAGTAAAAGATGATAAAGAATCTTTTGCTAATATGTTTGATGCTGTGAAGGTTAATGAACCTTCAACCTCGCAGCTGAATTCGTAGCTAAATCAAGAAGAAGCTCCTCCAACAGTTAATAGTATAGATAAAGTTATAGTGCAAAAATGGTATTCGAAAGTAATCATTGTTGTATCTAAAGCTTTTATCTTTGAAGGAGAAGCTTTGATAGATTTATGTGCAGACTTAAACTGCATAAGTGAAGGCATTATTCCTTCACAATATTTCTCAAAGACCACTCAAGTGCTGAATACAACAAATGGTGGACGTATGATGATAGAGTATAAATTCTCAGAAGCAGCAGTCTGCAATGATGGAGTATGTTTTGAAACTCCATTCATATTAGTAAAAGGATTATCAAAATCAGTTATTCTGGGGACTCCTTTCCTCAGTATGATTTATCCTTTTACAGTTATAGCAGAAGGGATCGAGTCCAATATAGATGGAAGGCAAATCAAGTTTCCTTTTGCTCAACAACCAAAATATAAGGAGATACATAACCTCAGAGAGAAAATCTCAAAAAAGGAGAAATTCCTGTTCTCTCTTAAAGAAGAGGTGAAGTATCGATCTATTTCTGAACAGTTAAATAAACCAGCTATTCAAGAAAAGTTTCAACAATTCCATAAGCAATTAGAGGAATCTGTATGCTCAGATATTCCTAATGCTTTCTGGTCAAGGAAGAAGCATACGGTAGAACTTCCGTATGTAGTTGATTTTGATGAAAGGAAAGTCTCTACAAAAGCAAGGCCAATCCAAATGGAAAGTAGACATTTGGAGATCTGCAGAAAAGAAATAGAAGAACTTTTGCGAAAATGATTAATTCGCAAGAGTCATTCTCTATGGTCTTGTCCAGCATTTTATGTAGAAAATGCAGCAGAGCTTGAACGAGGAGTTCCAAGGCTTGTCATCAATTACAAGCCATTAAATGAAGCGCTGCAATGGATTCGATATCCTATTCCGAATAAAAGAGACATTCTCAACAAGCTTTATGAAGCCTGCATCTTTTCCAAGTTTGATATGAAAAGTGGGTATTGGCAGATCCAAATTGCAGAAAAGGATAAATACAAAACTGCCTTTACAGTACCCTTTGGGCATTATGAATGGAACGTAATGCCATTTGGTCTGAAGAATACTCCTTCAGAATTTCAGAATATCATGAACGATATATTTAATCCTCATATGGATTTTATTATCGTTTATATTGATGATGTCTTGGTATTCTCCAAATTCATAGATCAACATTGGAAGCATTTGTAAACATTCCATAATATTGTTCTTAGGGCCGGTTTGGTAGTATCTGCCAAGAAAATCAAGTTGTTCCAAGACAACGTGAGATTTTTGGGTCATAATATTTATCATGGCTCAATTACTCCAATAGACAGGGCTATAGTCTTTGCAGAGAAGTTTCCTGATGAGATCAAAGATAAACAGCCATTGCAAAGATTCTTGGGAAGTCTAAATTATCTAGCAGACTTTTACAAAGACCTGGCTAAAGATGCTAAGCCTTATTTGCAAGGCTTAAGAAGAATCCAGGACCCTGGACAGAGGCCTGTACAAAGGCAAGCCAGAGGATCAAAATGAAGGCTAAGGAATTGCCATGCCTAGCCATCCCTCATCCAGATGCTTTCAAAATAGTTGAAACAGATGCATCTGAATACGGCAATGGGGGCATTTTAAAACAAGATCTAGAAGAGAAAACCTCCCTTGTTAGATTTACTTATGGGGTGTGGAAACCAGCACAGCAAAATTACTCTACAGTCAAAAAAGATATCCTTGCCATTTATTTATCAGTTTCAAAATTTCAAAGTGATTTATTAAATGAAAATTTTTTGATAAGGGTAGATTATAAATCTGCCAAATAGGTTTTGAAAAAGGATGTTAAAAACCTAGCCTCAAAACAGATTTTTGCTAGGTGGCAAGCCATTCTTTCTATTTTTGACTTTGATATTGAATTTATAAAAGGCGAGAATAACTCCTTGCCAGATTTTTTAACACGTGAATTCTTGCAGGGCTCCCAAAAGAACACAGGAAGCTGCTTCTCCAAGCAGCACTAAAAGGTTCATTGCAGATTCTGCATCCTCTAATCTCAAGAGGATGGACGATGGATATAAGCGAACAACTAGAATGCTTGTATCTTTTATTGAAGCTGAGCACTGGGGATCAGACCTAGAATTTGTTGCTCAAATCTATCTGAGAGATCATCCATCTCCTAACATCGATTCTCTAAAGACTAGAAGGGTGGTTTGAGACTATTTTGATCGAAACGGAATGTGCCTGTATCACTCATTATTATAAGAGTAACAAGACGATCAGTTACTTTAAGCTAATTATTCTTGATGTATTTTACATCAAGACCGGGGAGATAATCTCTTTAGAGAATCCAAGATTCAAACCTAACTCTTATCATTTCTTTGACTATGTTCAAGCCTTGAACGAGATTCTAAATTACCAGAATCATAATTTTGGTCATAGCGGGTTCATCAAATTATCCATTACCACTAAGGATTTTAGCAGGGTTCCTTTACCTTGTTGGTTTCAACAGTGGTTATTGAATTATGGTATATGGAGATGCTCTTCCAGAATGTGTCCTGGAAGCTTCAAACAAGTTCTACCTACATAACCAGAAGAAGGTTCCCTTAGAACTCTCCTTTCATTATTTCCTGGCTCTTTATCAAGTTCCATGGCTTTTAAGATGGGAGTACCAATTTAATGAAGATCCATTTAGTTTAGAAGCAGAAAAGGGTATTACTCTAGCTTTTCTCAGGGTCTTCTACACTCGTTGGTGACAGAAGTATATAGTTGAAGAATTTTATGCTAGAAATTTCAATTTGATTACTCTGTTTCTACCAAAGCGATTACCAGAACGCCTTAATGATAAAGGCAACGAAAAGGAGGTTATTTCTACCTCTTCTAAGTCGTCTAGAGAAGAAAACGAAGTTTTCTCTCTTGCCAGAGCATTGCTTAAGGAGGTAACTTCAACAGCAACAATCAAAAGCTAGTTGGCAAGTTGCAAATCTCAACCAGTTACCCAAGAAGAAGACGATAAAGACTCTGAAGGAATGTCCTTTGGAGAATATCACCCTTGTATGGCTAGATATAGCCAGGATCCTATGGATGACGTGTATGATGATGGGCACAATCCAGATCCCTATAAAGTTTAGATTCCTTTTGGATAAGGTCCTGATCGACTCCACCTCCTTTATGTCAAGGTGACAAGAACACATGACCGTAGTGGGAATCTTTCTATCTCGTCATCACTTTACTTTTTTAAAGTTATTTGTTTTGTTATGCTTTATTAAAGTAGTCTGTCCTGTTATAATCTACTTTTTTAAAGTCGTTTGGCTTGTTGTAATTATGTTGTTTTCTAGGTTTTGGGGTTTAGCAATCAAGAAGTTGCCTAGTAATTTCCTTTGATCTTATCTTGAGAGCATGCTCTCCCTATAAAAGGGTATGACACCTCTCGTTTTAAGCATCTCGAAAATTATCCTAGTATTTTCCATTGTAAAGAGTGTGCTTCATCTTGTAAAATATTCCTCTCTTTGAATGTAAGATATTTCCTCTTATCTTTATTATTTTTTTTTTACAAATTCCTGCACTTCTTTTATTTGATTTAATTTTGTTTTCTTTAAAGCGTTCTCAACTCTGATTATTCATACTCCAAGTTAGTATGCTCTAAGCTTGCAGCATAGTCTGATTTTATTTATCAGAACGCTCATGGATTGGTATCAGAGCCTCTTTCTTCCTTTAGGGGGTGATAGTAGTATGATTAATTCATTCACTCTTCTTAAACTCCGCCTTAGATCCTTAGAAACCGACTGCAGACTTGCTCGATTTTTCTAGGAAAATGCCACTAATGTGTCAGACGAGCTTACTTGGTTTAATATTCTAGAATCCTTTGAATCTGCTAAGTATAGAGTCCAAATTCATATCGAAGCTAGGGTGTCAAGAATTTGAAGTTGTCTTCAAGCTGTTTTATATCTCTCTTTCTAGACACTGTGTCCTAGGACTAGTTTCTCAGATCTTGGTGAAGAAACATACGGTAGTTTCTCATGAAAGGGACTTCAATGAGTAGGCTTTGTTGCCCATAGCCAAGAGAGCGTAGGGCGTTTGTAGCCGTAAAGCTTTGTTAGATCCCCGTGAATTTGATCCACGGATCAAAAAAGATGTCTAGTTTGATTAGGTCTTTGTCATCTAGGATGGCAACTACTTCTTCTTCCACCTCATCTTCATCTTCATTTGCTCCTCTTACCCTTAGCAAAAACAAAGAGATGATAGAAATAGCCGATGTAGAGCAAAGTCTCCACAATTGGAGCATTCCTAAAGTCTCTGCAGATAAGGTGTATAAAGTTAGTTCTTTCAATTTTAAAAGTAAATATTTTATTAAAACTATAGAGGAAACAATCTCTGTATCCAGAGACAGCACACAAAATAAACCTTTTACCCAAAAAATTCTTTGATCAGCACAAAAAAAAAGTTCAAATATGTGCATCTTGGGTTAGTACAGTGATCTTCATCTTCTTCTTGGTGTTTTAGTTGGAGCCATGGTTGGTGGTTCACCAATTGCTGGTGATGTAAAAAATAGTGGAATAAAGGGTTGTCATAAAGGCATGATAAAAGGCTATCATGATATATCCTCTAGTAAGGTTGTTAATGGTAATTTAAGTACTGGTGATGTAAGGAAA
Source organism: Xanthoceras sorbifolium (assembly GCA_003430845.1). Taxonomy (NCBI): domain Eukaryota; kingdom Viridiplantae; phylum Streptophyta; class Magnoliopsida; order Sapindales; family Sapindaceae; genus Xanthoceras; species Xanthoceras sorbifolium. The sequence continues at coordinate 791,084 of QUWJ01001477.1, forward strand.
AATGTCTCTTTTGGTGTTAGTAAAATGCATCTTGGATTAGATGGTGGAGCTGTCCCCAAATGTAGAGATGGAGCTGCTGTTGGTGGTGTCAAGAAAAGTGACGACCTTGCTCATTTTTTGATGATCAATGGGATAAAGGGCTGTCATGAAAGGCTAAGGAAGGGCTGCCATGATGGAGAAGATGGAGTTTTGGGTGAGAGATGTGTGAAGGCTGGTTGTTTTACCGCAATTTCATGGCTGCATGATGGTTCAGATAATGATCTGGTTATGGTGCATGAAAGCTGTCCGAAAATGATGGCTGATTCCCAGGGCAATTCCTTTACTTGATAAAATTAGTCAAAGAATGGGTGTAATGGAGCCAAAATCTGGTGCTTTTGGTGCAATTTTGGGTATTGGTAATGTTGGGCACGAAATTGAAGCTAATGGGGATGATACCACAACATCTTCAAAACAAAATCCAAATCTAACAGATTTTGTTGGACCTAGGATTAGTGCAATTGGATCTTTTTCAAGTTTTGGTGGACATAGTAATGGTGACATAGGCAACAAGGCATGTGCAACTAGGATTGAAGGCAAGCATGGTGATGTTCTTCATGAGGTGCTGCATGATGAAGAAGATGGAAATCTGGTTTTGGGTGAGAGTTGCGTTAAGGCTGGTTGTCTTTCAGCTAATTCAAGGATGCATGTCAATAATGTTGGGCAAAAATCTGGTGCTTTGGGTTCGATTTCGAGTATTGGTAATATTGGGCATGAAATTGCAGCTAATGGCGCTAATTTTACCACATCTTCACAACAAAGGATGGATGGAGACTTGTTTAATGGTGGGATGGAAGAGTATAATGGTCTGAATTTTCAAAATCAGATCATGTGCAATGGGCAAATATGTCAAAGGATGGCTGATTCTCATGGGCAAATTTTTCAAAATAAGTTGGCTAATATTGACATTAATGGCCAAAAATGTCAAAAGAAGATAGTTGCAGACGACTTTCCTTCACTAAATAAAATTGGTCATCGAGGAATGGGTGTAATAGAGCCAAAATCTAGTGCTTTGAGAGCAATTTCGGGTCTTGAAAGTTTGGGACAAGGAGTGGCTGATGTTGGCCCATTTTCAATGCTTTCTTCCATGCATGATCAAGGGCTTAAAATCGTCTTATGCTAAAGCTGTCCAAAATTCTCCCTTTGTTGCAAGTAAGGTACAATCTATTAATTTTGAAACTTTACAATATTTTAAGCCTATATTAGAAAATGGTAGAGTGAAAGTCAGCCATCCGTCTGAAGTTGCGGATGCGGGGAGTAAGGAATGGAGAACTTCTTTGATAGGGTACTTTGTAAAGAAGCGACTTCCTTTCCCTATAGTGAACTCGGTGGTTCATAAAATTTGGGGTAAGTTTGGCCTTAGAGAAGTCTTATCTTTAGAAAAGGGGTTCTTTATTTTCAAGTTTGATAGTGTTGACCATGCATGTGAAGTTCTTGAAAAAGGTCCATGGTATATAGTGAATAAGTTGCTTGTTCTTAAAAGGTGGCAGCCTGGTTTATCTTTGTCTAAAGATGAGTTACGTAATATTCCTTTATGGGTCAAACTTTATAATTTGCCTTTTGAATTTTAGACAACTAATGGGTTGAGTTTTATTGCTAGTGCTTTGGGAATTCCTTTGCATGCCGATCATATTACTTTGTCCAGGAAACGTCTTAGCTTTGCTCGTGTGTGTGTTGAGGTTGATGCTTCGAAGGATATTATTAATGAGTTTGATATTCAATGTGCGAATGGGGAGTGGAAAACCATCCACGCAATTTATGAATGGCTTCCGGCTAGGTGTCATGCTTGCAAGGTGTTTGGCCATGGGTCAGGGAATCGTATGCAAAATGCTCAAGATTTGGGGGGTGATGAGGGTTTGGTAATTAGTAACAAAGAGGCCATGGTTTCGAAAGCGGGTAAGGGTGTTGTTCATGGTATGGAGGAAAAACATATAGGAATTTTTTTACCTAAGCAGTCTACTTGGGTTGAGGTGAAGAGGAAGAACAAAGATAAAGATGTTGGTTCGGCTAGATTAGAAGAGAGACGTGTGAATAGTGATGATGGGGCTGCTTTTACTCCGGATTCAGTAGATGATATAGCTTTAGTTACTTTGAAGATTTGTGAGGATGATCTTGATTTGGAAGATGGAAAAGTGGGAACTCCTTTGGCAATTTTGGATACTGGTTGTGATGTAGGGGCTGCTCATTGTGATGATAGGACTAGTCCATGTGTTGATGATGGGGCTGTTCTTTGTGATGATGGGGATGCTTTTTGTGATAATGACGAGATTGGCCATGGTGAGAATGGTGTCGATTCTAGTCCTCCTTGTAATGCTTTGGCTTCTAAAGCTAATGATTCGTTGGCAAAAAAGAAGAAGAAGAAAGGTTCCAGTAGTAAGGGTAAGAAGAATAAGAAGCATTCCACCCCTAGGCGGGGCAAGTGGAGATAGTGTAGTTGTGGGTGTGTTCTTCTTATTTTATGTATTTTTATGATTTTTGGATGCTGGAATATTAGGGGTTTTAATGACCCTCTAAAACAACGAGAGGTTAGGCGTTTGATTAAAGCAATTATAATTCTTCTTCTTTGGGGAGGATTTGGGTTTGTTGGAATCCTTTTGATGTTTCTGTTTTGGTTATCGGTTCTTATGAGCAAATTATTCATTGCAAAGTTTCTTCTGTTGATTCTACTTGGGAGTGTGTGATTTCGATTGTGTACGGTGATAATTGTAATGTGCGTAGGGAGGCGTTGTGGGCAGATGTAGTGGCGCGTGGGGAGGAATGGGAGAATAGTGCTTGGCTTATGAAGGGTGACTTTAATGGTATTAAGTATTCGGTTGAGAGGGTTGGAGGCTTCACTTCCTGGCTGCAATGGAAAGACGAATTTTCTAATTATTTAGCTGATTCCGGGCTGGATGATCTACGATTTAATGGGTATTTCTATACATGGTCTAATCATCGTACGGTTGATCCTATTCTTCGGAAGTTAGATCGAGATTTGGGAAATTTGAAGTGGGATATTTCTTTCCAAGGTTCAGAGGCACATTTTCTTCCTTCTAGTGTTTCGGATCACTCTCCAATGGTTGTTAAGATCATGGACCTTCCTCAAAGACTGGTGCCTTTTAAGTTTTTTGACTTTTGGGTTGATCATTCGAAATTCTTATCTTTGGTGGCTGGTTCTCCTATGTTTCAACTTTGTAAGAAGCTCAAAAAATTGAAAGTGAAGCTTAAGAAACTTAATAGGGAGTGTTTTTTTTTTTATTTATCTTCTCGGGTACAACAAGCTAAGCATGGTTTGGAGTCTATTCAGAAGGATATTCAGAGGCAGCCTTTGAATGCTTCTTTACATGAGTAGGAGTCTCGGTTGATAAAGCTTTATGGTGATTTGAGTAGAGATGAGGAGAGTTTTTTGAGGCAAAAGTCCCGAGCTCAGTGGATTAATTTGGGAGATAGGAACTCAAAGTTCTTTTTTCGGTCGATGAGATAGAGATTTAGTAGGGGTAAGGTGTTATCTCTTTCTGATGAGCATGGTAATCATATGGAGGAACCTAGTGAAGTTAAGTCTATGGTGGTGAACTTCTTTGAGACGCTTCTTAGACAGCCAGTAGGGTGCCCTATACTTGACCATGATTTGATGAGGCGAGCTCTCACTAAGCGTATTTCTGATGATTAGTGTGCTACCTTGCGTAGAGAGGTTAGCGATGATGAAATTAATGAGGTTTTCTTCTCTCTAAAAGATAACAAAGCTCCTGGTCCGGATGGGTGCAATGCTACTTTCTTCAAGAAAGCTTGGTCTGTTATTGGTGATGATGTTCTTCGTGCTATTCGTTCGTTTTTTTAGCTCCGGGAGATTGCTCAAGCAAGTGAATGCTACGATGGTTGCGTTTATTCCTAAGGTTCCCAATCCTTATAAAGTTGGGGATTTTAGACCTATTTCGTGTTGTAACACTATCTACAAATGCATTGCCAAAATTATTGCGAATCGTGTTCAAATGGTGCTGCCTGATGTTTTTAGTCCTTTACAGTCGGCCTTCATTGCTGGTAGTAGAATTAGTGATAATATATTATTGTTAAGGAACTATCATCGTGATGGGGGTCATCCTAGGTGTGCGCTGAAGGTAGATTTAATAAAAGCCTATAATTCTGTGCTGTGGGATTTCTTAGTGGCTATTTTACAGATTTTAGGCTTCCCGGAGCAAATGATAGCTTGGATTTCTGAGTGTATTTCTACTCCCCGTTTCTCTATTTCTATCAAGGGTGAGTTGAATGGTTTATTTGCTAGTGGCTGGCTATGGAGGTCTTCTCGGAGTTGATGCATATTATGGAGCATGAGGGTTAGTTTGCTTACCATTGGCGGTGTGGGAAGATTGGGATTTCGCATTTATGTTTTGCGGATGATCTTATGGTTTTCTGTAGGGTAGAGAGGGAGTGAGTTGCTACGGTTAATGTTGTTCTTGGTCAGTTCCAAACTCTTTCTGGGTTGATTCCTAATCTAGCAAGAGCAATCGTTTTGTGGCTGGTGTGTCTTCTAAGATTAAGCAACAGTTGCTTGGGATTCTAGGTTTTCAGGAAGGGGTATTACCTGTCAGTTATCTTGGGGTTCCTCTGATTTCTACTAAGCTTATGGCAGTGGATTGTAAGGGTTCTTGTCGATAGGATTGTAGCGAGAGTTAAGAGTTGGACTAGTAAGGTTCTCTCTTTTGCAGGGAGGCTTCAACTCATTCAATCTGTATTGTTCTCTATCCAGGTGTACTGGTCCTCCATTTTTATCTTGCCTAAGTCAGTGGTGATTAAGGTTGAAACTACTTTGCGTAGTTTTCTTTGGAAGGGTTCAAATTTAGGTAAAGGTGGGACAAAGGTTGTGTAACCTTCGGTGTGTTTATCGAAGGAAGAGGGTGAACTCGGTATTAAGTGTTGGAATAGATCTGCCATAAGTAAGCATTTGTGGGCTGTATATAGCAATTTGAGGTTTTTTGTCTGGGTGTCGTGGGTTAGATCTACTCTGCTTAAGGGAAAGAATGTGTTGGAGGTTAGGTGCCCTGGGGATTGCTCGAGGAGTTGGAGGAAAATTCTGGGCCTTCGGTGTCTTGTGTGGCGATTGATGCAGTTTTGGGTGGGTAATGGGGAGGATATTTCCCTTTAGTGGAGATGTTTGGGCGACAGATTATTTGTGATTCTGGTTTTAGTCTTCATGCTAGGGTGCCAGATGTTATTCAGGGGAGGGATTGGGCTTGGCCTCGTTCCCTGACCGGGAATTGGATGGACATTATCAGTGGTACCCCTGATTCCTTCAAGCCTAATAACTCTCAAGCTGATACTTCGAGTTGGGTTGAGGACTTTTTTTTTGGATAATGTAAATATATATTAACCAAAGAGACAAAACAAAAGCAAAGGGGCATACCCCAATGAGAAGAACACAAGGTCAGTCAAGAAACAGGCCCCCTACCAACCGAAACTCAAAACACAACAAAGCAATAAAAAGCTACGCATAAGGGACAATCCCCCTTCTCTATTCGTAATGCTTGGGAGGCTCTTCGATCCCGGCAGCTAGTGGTGGATTGGTTTAGGCTTGTTTGGCATTCTAAAGCAATTCGTAGACATAGTTTCATCTTCTGGCTGGCCATTAGGGGTGCTCTTTCTACTCAGGATAAGCTTCTTGTTTATGGCTTGATTCCGGCTATTCGTTGTGTGTTTTGTCGAGGGAGTTGTAAGGATGTCCCTCATCTCTTTTTTTATTGTTCTTATTCTTGCGAGGTTTGGTTTGCTCTTTTAAGGAAGTGCAGATTACCTCTGCATGCTCGGAGCTGGGAAGCTACTATTCTTTTAGTCTTGCCATTTCCGCGGTCTACAACTTCGTGGGGTGGGTAGTGCGTATTATGCTTGCGGCTGCTGTCTATGCTATTTGGCTTGAACGGAATGCTAGGATGCATGGCGAGTTACCAAAACCTGTTACCGTGGTTGTTCGCTCCATTGTTAGAGACGTTTTGCCTTTTAGAGGGCTTGTCCCTTTTGCTATTGTTCCAGTGGATTCTTTTGGCTATACCCTATGACAGGGTTTGTGCTTAGCTTTTATTGCTTTACTGTGTTTTGAGTTTCGGTTGATAGGGGGTTTGTCCCTTGTCTGACCTTGTGATCTTCTCTCTGGGGTATGCCCATTTGTTTTTGTTTTGTCTCTTTGATTAATATACTTACATTATCCAAAAAAAATCTTGGGTTAGTACAAGTGGCTTTAAAACCACTGGTACGAGAAGGGCTAAATACGACAGCTCTTATTTGTGTACGTGACAAGATACATGAAGGGTGCAAAGACTCGCTCTTTGGATGTATTGAAACCAGTTTACATGTTGGACCAGTCTACTTCGATTGTTGCCCAAATATCTCAGTTGATGCAAGGAATGAGAATGTTTCAAACTCTCTTGTCCTTAATCTAAAGACTAGTGGCTTCAGAATGGCTGAAGGTACTAGCTGTTTGGCGATCGTGTACAGAGTCTACTGCAAGGTGATGAATTCCATCACTCCAGATCTCCGAGTTAAAGAAATTGTACATGATAAGAAGGGCCACACGACCTTATTTAGGGTGAATCCAGCATCCTCAAAATTGGTCGTCTCAAAAACCATTGCATGGGATGAGATCCAGCTTCCAAATGATCGGGTACTTGAATCTTTAGTACCTCCAAAGCCTGTGCAAAATGATGAGATTGAAAGCATCATCGAATTCGATGACGGATCTGTCAAATTGAAGTTTGACTCCTCTCGAAGGGTTAAACTAAATAGCAACAATATTTCTTCTATATCTAGGAGAAAATCACCTTCGAGTATTCCAACTCAGAATCCAAGTTCCTTAATTTTCGAAGGAATCACAAAAGCATCTGGCATCGGTAGGCCGCCATACAAAGTCGAGGTCCCAGCCTCTTCTAGGGCCTCTGAACCTGCTAGTCCTCCAAGCCCTACACTTTTAGGGTTTCAAGATGCAGATGTACCACACATCAATGTTATTTCAGTATCCTCTGAAATAGACAAAGCTGAGTTGAAAAGAATGTTTGATGCACCAAAGAATCAACGAGCTAAGGAATGGTTCCTAGCCACTTTTTTTTAGAAATAGAAATCGTTTTTGCACAAGAAGTATAACTCCTTCTTGCTTAAATATAATTTGCAGATGGATTTCTTTGAATTCCTCAGGAGATACTTTGAGGTACATCAAATGAAGTTTGCTGAATTACAGCAAGACTCCTCAGTCAATATGATGGAAAGTTCATTTAAAACTTTCAAAACCGGAGTAAACACCATTGTTACTACGGTTCATCCTCCCGAACAACCAATTATTATCAAAGAGGGAGTTAGAGCAGTTCTTTACAAGGAGTGCATACAACAGAATAGTCAACCTGCTACCATGAACGCACTGTCTAGTATTGTAGAACAAGTTAATTATACTAATTTGTTATTACAATCTATGGGAAAACAAGCTACCAGGATAGAAAACATCCTTCATAAAATTCCTAGTGGCTTAATTTCTAAAGCCACCAGTTCAGTGCAACCAGCTCCTTTCAAGCCTCCGCCAGATATCCAAGGATGCAAGTTGAGCTCAAGCAATGACAAGTTGCTCCACGAGATCCACAAGAGGATAGCCAAACTCAAAATTGGTGAAGAGTCCTCTAGTAAAAATATCAATGTTCTGAAAGATATTGATGTTTTTTCTGGCACTGATATTGAAGAATTGGGAGAATTCGAATCCCAATTAAAAAGAGAAATGGCTGAATCTTCCCAGCCTATAGATACAGGTCAATTAAACAAGCTTACGTTTGGAAAGCCAAGACTAATGTATAAAACCAGGCCTTATTATCATCGACCCACTCCCGCAGATTTGCTACATGAAGACAATACTATTTTCGATGGACATTCTTTCGATGGCAGATCTATTGTGGAATGGAATATTGATGGGCAGTTTGAATATCAAATTATTAAGACCCTCAAACACATGATGATGTATGCTCAAGCAACTCTCTTAAAAGGCAATGATGAGCCACAAATACTAATCCTCATAACTTCAGGATTTACTGGAGAGTTGGCAGGATGGTGGGATGATTACCTCACTGAAGAACAAAAAGACAGCCATAAGATCACCTCACTGAAGAACAAAAGACATACCAAATGATGTGAACCCGTAAGATTATATAACCACCAAACCCACACTTAACTTGTTTTCACGCCCAAGACCTTCCCAAAATCAGATTCTTCACCCTTCCAGACCCAATGAATATAAATCCACGAACCCGGAAGTATAAACACTCAAGAACACCACAAAGGAAGCTGTAGGTGAAAACAAAATTTCACTCAAGTTTTGTATTAATTCATCAAAGGTCCCATAAAATGACTTACAAATGAGTTTAAATAGAAAATGAAATGTCTTGGAACAACACTCCAAGCATGGGAAATGAAAATAAGTAAAGGAATGTGTCATTTAATGACTTTATTGACAAAATACAACCCTCCAAGATTGATGTTTTTGAATTTGATAAAAGATAACTCAATTGTCAAAATAAGACAACAAATTGTCAAAGTAGGATGAATCTGGACACTTTGAAATATCCAGCCATATCTTCCTCGTACAGCCTTCAATGGATATGATTCCAAACGTTTGAAAAGTCTTACTCACACGCCTCCAGAAACCTAATCGTTTAAACGTTATGAATTTCCAAAGTTATCCTTACGAATCAACAGGTTGCCTATTCCTTAACTTAAACTACATTCACTAAGGTTGGGCCCTTCATTTTCAAGTCCATTCCTTCAATGGGCCCCCATGAACATGCCTGAACCCAAATCTCTTGAATTAGCCCACTGAACACATTTTTGAATTTCTTAGCACGTGCTCTTGTAACCGGCCCAAAGGGAACTTAGATTGGATCTGCATTTCATGCCCTTGTGCTAGATAAGTCTTCATCAGGGCCTGTCCCTTGTCTGACCTTATGATCTTCTCGCTGGGGTATGCCCCTTTGCTTTTGTTTTTTCTCCTTAGTTAACATACCTACATTATCCACATTAAAAAAGAATTATTTAGATTATCATTCTAGTTTATAAATGTTTTACAATCTGTAATACATTCGTATTGTGCAAGAACATCCTAGATTGCAAGATGTAATCTCAAAATGAGTATATTATGGTCATATACAGAGAGGATTCATTTTGAGACGTACAATCTATAGAGTCCGTAGAGAGCGAACAAAGCTGGGTAATTTGTTTGTGACTGATCTACTACTGTGGCTCATTCTATAAAGTACGGTGGTCTTATCCTAGACCGCTCATGTAGTTGACATGAGAATGAAGGCACCTTATATGATGAGATCATATAGGACTGGGCCACGATTTATATGAATCTCTCACCAAGATCCGTTAGTAGATAAGATTCATATATAATCGATAAATGATGGCTATTTATAGGTGATCTTAATCCTGAGTGTCTTATCGACTCCTTCAGGTAGATCGTGGCTTTTGATTTACCATGAGTGAGGTTGATGAGAATCTCAACCAATACCTCCGTATCTTGGAGCTGTGGTTTGGCTTGTGGCTGGGAAGGTTTGTACAAAATAGTGGAATCTACTCCTTCTTGATTGAAGTAGATGAGTAGTTCCCTTAAGGGTTGATTCAGGGCTTGAACGATTATGAGCGCTCTCCTTTTTCAGTGAGGAAGACAGGATTTAATTGTTCATTAGAGAATCAATGGTACTTAAGGGAAAAGATATTTCTAGAGGGGTATAACGGACTTTATGACCCAGCTCTAGTTATGAACCATTTGTGGAGGATCACACTATATGCAATTAGCTATATCAATGGACACTGAGACTTCAGATTGTATAAACACATCTACAGTTCTGAGAGTGCAGCCTTGAGTTTTTAGTGGAATAACTCCGAGGTTAATAATCATAAAATATTAATTAAAGAGTTTTAATTAATATTACTAAGTATTCTTCTATAGTAATGATGAGAATGAGGAAGCTGCACCAAGGGATCCATTGCATGTTCCGATTGGGCCAATAACAAGGGCAAGGGCTAAGAGATTCAAAGAAGCACTCAATGGCCTAATTCAAGACACATGGGCTGATTCTGAATTATTAAAGCCCAAGATGAACCCACATGAAGACCAAGGCTTGATTAACATCATCAAGGCAATTGAGTGGGCTAAATAAGAGAAGGCTTGGGAGTGTGGCACAATTTCGGTTTGGGCTTGATTTAATAGTTGCTTGTTTTAGTTCTGTCTATTTGTAAGGCAATTATGGCCATTCTGTTTTCTGTTTGTAAGGCCTTAATGGCCGAATATCTTGTTTCCTTTCCTTTCTTTTAGGGTTTCAGTATATAAGGATATTGATGGATGTAAGAAGGGGACTTGATTTTGAATGAAAATTGAGAGAGTTTCCTCTTTGTTCTTTGAGAACTAATTGGAACTTATCAGAATTCTCTATGGCGTTCCTCCTTGACTTATCAATCGAGTATTTCATCCTTGATTGTGGCGTCCTTCTTTATACCAAGTTTCACATCTCGATATAGGTGTTGGGTCGCGGTTTCCATTCGAACCAGAGGTTAGACGATCTTCGGCATCAATCTTGATACAATCGACTGGGTTCGTATCAAGTAATGGTAAGAAGAATAAGAAGCACTCCTCTCCTAAGTGATGTGAACCCATAAGGTTATATAACCCCCAAACCCACACTCAATTTGTTTTTACACCCAAGAACTCCCAAAAATCAGATTCTTCACCATTCTAGACCCGATGAATACACAATCTACGAACCCGGAAGTATAAACACTCAAGAACGCCACAAAGGAAACCTTCCTTTGATAAGTTTAGTAGTTCTATCAAGAACAAGTAGGTGAAACGAAATTTCACTCAAGTTTTGAATTAATTGATCAATGGTTTCATAAAATGACTTACAAATGAGTTTAAATAGAAAATGAAATGTCTTGAAACAACCCTCCAAGCATGGGAAACGCAAACAAGTAAAGAAATGTGTGATTTTATTAACTAGAAAGCTTTGAACTCAATAAAAACGTGCAACACAATTGTCAATGTAAGATAACACAATTGTCAAAGTAAGACAACAAATTGTCAAAGTAGAAAGCTTTTGGATACTTTGAAATAACCGACCATATCTTCCTCGTGTGGCCTCCAATGGATCTGATTCCAAATTGAAAGTTCAAGATAAGATCATGAGCTTTGAAAAGTCCTACTCACATGCCTCCAGAAACCTAACCATTCAAATGTTATAAATTTCCAAAGTTATCCCTACGAATCAGCAGGTTGCCTCCTCCTTAACTTGAATTGCATTCACTAAGGTTGGGCCCTCCTTTTGCAAGTCCATTCCTTCAATAGGCCTCCATGAACATGCCTGAACCCAAATCCCTTGAATTAGCCC